>JBCFYV010000117.1:0-100258 GCA_039000515.1 Timema cristinae
GTGGCATATTTCATTGCCCCCATTTTTTTTTTCTAAGGGGGGGATCACCTCCATGTGTGATTTTGGATACCCCCCTTAGGGCACACATTTTGGGGGAGGTCGCAAACTACCCCTATCCGTCTGCCTTGTTTTTAAAGGAACTTACTTTTTTATTACTGATAGGCGGATGGATTTATTTGTTTACTCCGTTTTTTATACGCCAGGCGATCTTTTTAATGAAATTTGATTTCACTTTTATAAAGGGCTCTTTTGGATATTATCTCATATTGAACCCTTTTTTAAAACAGTTTTATTAAAATTTAACAGTTTTTTTTCTTTTAACTATTAAATTTTTAAAACATTTTACATTTTAACGGTTAATTTTAATATTTTGTTTTGTTTTTTATTGGGAGTGATCACTTGGGTTTTTTTTAGCAAGTGTTCACTTAATTTAATCCCAAAGAGCCCATTTGAGCACTCCTATGAAGTGTCTCAGATGGTGAATTTTTTTAATCCTTTTCCCTTTGGGGATTTTAATGTTTAAAATTTATTTAAAGGGCCCAATTACCTCGATGTGTCGATGGGCCTTTGAACAAAAAAAATAAAAAAAAATAATAATAATAATAACAAAACCCTTTTTACAAAATTAATGGGGAAGGCGGAAAAAAAAGAAAAAACGGGGAAGGGAAGAAAAAAAGGGGTGAAAGTAAAGATATAATGGGTTTCCTGCACAGAAGCCTCCCCTTTAATCACCTTTTACATAAGCAGGATTTTACTGGGGGACTATTCTCAACCCCGAAGAGGGGGGGGGGGGGGGGGGGGTTGTTTCCAGATATCAAAATTGAGTTAATGTCGTAAACAAAAAAATGTCAACCCATGAAATACGTCATACTCTTTTTCCCAGAAAACATAACACGAAAGAGGCCAAAACGAGAGAAAAATCTGACCTTTTTGCGCAGATTCGTATTGAAGACGAAGAACCCTACCTCAATGAACCGGGTTTTTCAATAGAAGTGACAAAATAGAAGAAAATGACCAGTTGATTCATTTGCCACAAAATAAATCATTTTTGTAGGGAAGGGGGGGTTGGTTTTTTTGGCACGAACAGTTTAAACGAGTTTGTGTGAAAAAAGCTCACTCAAACTTTCTATTCCCTGGAAACAGGACATTGCCACGTGGAAGGCATGACATCTAGGCCGACTGAGTTACCAAAGAAAATAACCCCCTTTGTTTTTCAATTTGAGTATTCAAATTTGATGCGCGTGATTTTTATTAGTTATCATTGAGTCTGCAACTGAGATTTTTTTTTTCCCAAATTTTATACATTCGGGGTTTCTTTTTAACTATTTTTTCCCATTCAATTCTTTGTAATATTTTTGTTAATTTATTTTTTTCAAGTTTCAGTGGCTTACTTTTGGGCCCTTTTTCCCAAATTGATTCAGAAGTATTATGTATTTACCTCGAACCAAATTTAAATTACTTATGGAATTGCAGGCCCTAAAATGACAACACATTTTAAATTAAAATTAATTTTATTTCTAGTTAGGGGGCCAAACAAACCAAGTCACTGGCAGAATCAGTATTGCCCATTAAATTATGAAACTACCTTTCCATAGTTCATGTCGTGTAACATTGATTTATAAATAGTTTTAAATTATTATTATTATTTTTATTATTGTGTTTAGAGAACCATCGACACACTGAGGTCATTAGGGCCTTAACATAATATACATACATATAAAATCTCCATAGGGGAGATTCAAAATATTCACCTGTTTATATAGAAAGGTGAAACACCAATTTTAAAAATACATTATAAAAGAAATAGATCTAAATATGAGAAAAATACCCATTTGGAACACTCCAAAGGGTACTCAAATGGGATCATAGTAAAAAAATTGAGTGAAATACCTGCTAAAAAAAACACGGTTGTATCACGCAAAAAAAAAGACAAAACAAACGTTTTTTAAAAATATATATTATTTTAAAAAAACAAACTGACATGTTAAAGTGTACAAAATGGTTAAAAAGACAAAAAAACAACACATTAAAGTATACTAAAATGTTAAAAAAAAAGGGCTCAATATCCGAACATAAACCTTTAGATCTAAAAACATAACACCCAGACTCGCCTCAGGAGGCAGGCGTACTGCCTCCTTGGCTGCCTGGTCCGCCAGTTCATTTCCGGGGAAAACCACGTGACCAGGAATCCAGCAAAAGGCGAGCCGGGTGCTTATGAATCAATTTTTAAAACTTTCTCATGTATCATTTGCACGAGGGGGGTTCCAGGAGTAGAAAGTGGACAATGCCAACAGAGCACTCATGGAAAACCGTGCAGATGAGAACAGAACGGTGACTATTTCGGTATACAAAGCCCAGAAGATTTAAAAATGGCATACAATTTAGCCGTAAAATACTATTTCTTCAGGTAAAACAAATTTAAAATTGGATCCTTCCACAACAAAAGCACATCCCACGGAGGCCCAGATTTAGAAACATCAGTGTAAATGCGTTGAATCCATGAAAGTGAGTGGAGAAAGCCGTTGAAGGTCCTCTAATATACAAAAGTTTGGGTGGTTGTTTTAGGGAATTGGCAAGATCAAATGGCTTTTGGGAAGTTTGTATCTTCCAGGGAGAAACTCGACCTGATGATGTGGGATAGCCTTTGGCAAGATTATCCCACAGGTGTTGAAAACCGCTAAACAAACCGGAATCCCACCGGCCCCTTTGGGACTACGCCATTTGGGTTTCATACAAGACACGGTTAGCGGGATGAAACACAGGACGATAGGCAACATGCTCTGGCGTGCAATGTAGTTTCGACACGTAGGATGCCAGGAAAGGGACCGCGATGGGGAAGGGGGGGCTTCAGCAGCGCGGAAAACAAGCTGATGACTAACGGGTACAAAGGCACCAGTACCCCGTCATGCCACATGGTGGACACTACTAGAAAATTTTTTAAACCCCGAGGGCTAGCGAGCCATACACAAAACTGCCGTAATCTATTTTAATTCTCCCAAAGGGCCCCTAAAGGCCTTTCAATTTTTCACTACAGCACCCCAGGACCGACCCTAATCATTTTAACGGGTTTGAAAGTTTTTTATACGCCTCGCTTTCGGGTCTTTGATGTGGGGACCCAAAATTTAAATTTTAAAATAAAAAATAAAACCCCCCAAAAACCTTCCCTTTTCGAACTGGAAGACAACGGGTTCATTAAAATACGGGGGCTGGCTGTATTCCACAAATTTTATGGAAGGGACAACCGCGCTGGCTGCAGAGAAGCAAAACCCTTTACTGACCCACCCAAAGATTGTTGACAGAGAGTTTTATCTGCCGTTCAGCCTGTGGAGACTTGACGAACTCAATAAATTGCGTATCACCCAAAGAGGCAAAAACAACAGGAAAAGCGTACGTTGAACAACGCTTTTTATCGCGATAGCGAACAACGTACGCTTAGAAAAATACCCCCAGAGGCCCCCCCCCCATTTTTCCCTTGAAAAAAAATCATGGGAAAAGGGTGTTAAAAACCTTACCCGGAATGTCTTTCCGACAAAAATTTAGATAAAAAAAATTGGGAGGTTCACTCAAACCCCCAAATTTAAAAAAAGTGTTTTCAAAAATGCCGTTCCCCAGTGGTTGTCAAAACGCTTCTCCAAACGAAAAAGACACCAAAATACTGCTTGGGGAAAAAAAGCGTCAGAATACCGCCTCTAGACAGAAAAGGTGATCCACCGGGGATCTTACGGGAAAACCACTTGAATATTAAAAGCAGTTTGCGGTTTTTCTAAATACCATATAATCGCTTTTTAAATTTATTTTTTCCAAAATTTTTACATACACAACTTTTAAAGCTACGGCATAACAATTGGCTCTAATTTACTTTGCCCTTTTTTTTAAGGATAACTTGCTTGCCTCCATAGGAGGGGAACGATAAATTTCCCAAACACATTATAGAGGCTAAAAAATGCCTGTCCGGCGGGGGGCAGCTGACGCAACATCTCATAAAAAAGTCGTCTTCCCAAGGCGTGGCTGCCCCGGGGACGGAAGAAGGTCAGTTCATCTTTGGTAAAGGGGGAGTTATAACCCCCCCAATTTTTCGCCAAAATCAATACATGGGCTTGATGTTCCCTTATGCACAAAACAACTCGTTAGTGTCTCGCAGTGCAGAAACTAGGGCGAACATCGATCCCAAACAATAATGGCCTCCACAGGGGGGGATAAACGGGAACCGTTAAAGACATAGGGCGGTTTTTGTTATTGAATTTTTTGCCATTATGAAAATTTTTCGGATATTTCCCCCAAACCTTAGTTGTGGGGGTGTATATTGTAAGTGTAGAAAAAAAAACTTTTTTTCCCAGACTCTGTTCTACTTTCACGAATGACCCGGCGATTACACTAAATCTGGAATGACCCAAATTTTCCAGGTAACGTCGTGAAAAACGAGGGCCCTTTGACGGTCAAAATAGCCCCCACCGCACTCCTCGCTCCACAGGGGAAAGGGACGGGGCGCGGGGTTTAAAAGGTTTTAGGGGTGGAAAACCCCCCCACCGCGATGACCTCAAGTAAAATACCCGGCTTAAAAAGGACTCAGGGGAAGGGGGTTCACCAAATACGGGGAGCTCCAGAATTTTTCCAGTCAGCACGTTTAAACACCATTGGGGTACCCGTGCTACTTTGGAAAGATCTTGGAGGGAAACAGAAGGAAAGTGATCGCTCCCCCCTAAAGGCCGCATGGCACCCAAAGGAAAAAACAGTGATCCCCGGGGTACATAATGTTGGGCGAGGATACCAATAAATGGAGAATGTTCTGGATCCCGTGTTTCATTAACACCGGTTTCCCGAACAAGAATTCCTCTACACCTCCCACGGGCGCTGTAAAAAAGACCCCCACAACAGGGTTTTGCACGTTAAATCCCCAAGATGAATAGGACGGGGAAATTTTCATAAAGAGTTCTCTACTCCTCTTCGAAATACTTTCACCCGGGAGGTAGATCAGATACTGTTCATCCAAAGCAAGGAGACTCGGACACGATCACTTTGGGATGAAAAAAGAAAATTTAAAATTTTTGTGATAAATTTTTGCAAAGTGCAATATGCCACACCTCCGCTACCCCCAAAGAAAGGGTTGTCGGGACGATACACATCGTACCCACGAAGCATCGGGTTGTCATTTGTGGAAGTGGGTCTCCTGAAACACAAAATGGAAGTATGCAGGGAAGAAATTTGTTGTTTAATTTCCTCTATACACGAGCATAGAAAGCCACACAATTCCATTGTAGTAGCGACATACTTTATTAATATAAGATATATTATCCTCGCAATCCATGACGCTATCTCTTAAAAAAAAAATTGGTTGAGGGCCTTTTAGACCTCTTGCCTTTCCCAGTCTCTCCTGGACCTCCCGCTTCAGGAAAGGCTTTGGTTTATTTTGGAAAGACTGGGTAGTCGGATCCTTGCGCTAAAGCTTTGTTAAGAGCCTTGGACGCTTTTTTTATATATTTTTCGACGGTATCTCGCTGGTCCTTCTTCAAGGCTTCAGTGGGGCTCGCCTTTACGGCCTCACCGTTTTCGCCACTCATCCCGGCCTCTGGAGGACCAGAGGCGAGAATGAGCGACTCAACAGTGGCCGCACGTAATTTATTTCCCCGAGGAGGGCTTCGGAGGTTAGGGACGGTGGGGGAGACGACTTAGGTGGCAGTTTTTGCTCCCTGTGAGGATATCGGCGACACCTTAGTTTGGTGCGTTTTCAATACGGATGTCTCGAGCAGAGACCAATGGCACAGGTCGTGATGGCATCTTAGCGAGATTAAATGCGCAATGGCAGTGGACAGTTGATGTTCTGACTGACAATCTGGCTATAGAAGTTTGAAATACCGGAGCCTGACTAGATGCGTATTCCTTGCGTGCCTGGCATATGAGATTTTTTTCGTATTGAATCTCCAGGACTATTTTTTTCTATCTTCCATATCGGACAGGCCTCAGACCAGGCAAATTTGGCCCCTTGCAGTTTACGCAAATTTTGGGAGACCCAATAGGGTTTTCTGAGCCCCCTGCCACAACCGCAAGGTTGGCTTACCAGGGCCTAGTTTCATATGCCCAAATTCCTACACGAAAACAGCGCCCTAGGTTTAGGACATACGGCCGACCCTGAGCACGGGAAACCGCTCGACCTCCTTTGAAGGGTGGTGTGCAAAAGTGGGGGAAATACTTTGGGGTTTTTTTTTTATTTGCCTTCTTTTTGGTTCAATGCGGTACACTTCTGTGACGTGCTGAGGGGAAAGCCCTCACAAATATCCTCAATGCTCGCGGGTCGAGGTCAAGCAAGTGACCACTCCCTTGCAAAGATTGAGGAACGTGATTCCACCTTCACCGGAAAAATCGATTTCTCAACGTTTTTTCAGAGATTCCTTATTTTTGGGGACTGGGTCAGTCTGGTCTAATCATATGGTGCCATCACCATTTTCTTTATTGAGACTTCCGATTTTCCGTCCATTTATCACTCTTTCTAGGACAAATGGGGTAAAACTTTCAGCTTCCCTTTCCTCTACTCAGACATCCAAAAAAGCGGGGGGGGTCTCACCACCCTGGATTTTTCCTAATATAAGGCTGGGCAGCCACCCGTTTTTCCCCCTCTTTTCATATTACGACCCGCGAGGGGCCGGGGCAGTGATTGCCAGCAGTGTTTGGCAGACGTGCCCCGCGGGGACAAGTTATCGGCCATGCCGATTTTTGGGGCAACCCACACTACTCGGATCGAAAAAACCCAGGGGGACCCAATTTTGGTTAAAACCCCCTAGGCCCTATTAACTGTCCCCACGAAAAGGCTCTATACACGCTAGACATGACAACCTTTGCATAGACAACGCCCAAGAGAGGTCGCGCAGCAAGTGGGTGTAGGAAATGCCAATTTTCGTCCGGCCCCAGAACGCAACGATCTTTTCCCAAATAGGACCCGGGTTTTTTTCATCCCCAAGGCCCTTTCTACCAAGGAAGCAACCGGCGCACTTTCATTCAGAGCTAAAAGCATGGAAACCAATAATACCCCCGGAGAGCCGTGTTCGTGCGATTGGTCATAAAGGAGGGGCCAAAATCTCTGGCGGGACGAAGGGATGGAGGGAAAAAGAGGTAAAGGAAAGATAAAGCGAAGGGGAAGAGTGAAAAAAAGGGGTTTTAAATGAAGGAAAAGAAAATTAGTAAAAGAAAGATATAGGTGGGTTTTTCCTACACGAGCCGTCCTGTAAAAAAGCCCCCCCTCTTACGACAAGCGGGGGTTACTGCGGGACCATCCTAAACCCCCGCCCGCGGGGGGTTTCCCAAATTAAAAAAAAGTAAATGTTTTTTGTTTAAATATATCTTATGTTCCTTAACAGTTTTTTTTTTACATTCACAGAGCAGCTTTACCTACTCATCGTGTTCCTGTTTTTTGGAAAAAAACGACCAAAGCAAAAAAAAGACAAGAGTACAAAAATTACTTAAATAACAACGGGCCTAAGTTGAACACATACGGTTGGAATCAAGCGCATTTAAAAATGGCGATGTGTCCCCCTTTCCACAAATTTTTTGTCAAAAATAAATAAAATTTTTTATAAAAAGTTTTTGTATATTTTTTAGTTTTTACCATGACCCAATCTATAACCAAAATAATTTAATTTTTATTTTTACAACATTTTGTCACTCTCCCTTTTAAACCCGGGGCGTTGTTAATTCCATACTACACTAATAAGAATACATCCTATTCACCAAAAATATAAACCACTTTCTTCTATTTTAGGCATTCACAGGGCCCCGCATAGAGCTCATTTTGTGTGCGGGTAAACGCATTTTCCACCCCTAACCCCACAAAATTTTAGTCCAAACATTCTTATGACCTTAAAAGACAACTTTTGGGTGGATGTCTATTGTCCGGGTTTTCTGTATTACTTGACAACATTTGATGGATGCTATTTCCTTTTTTTTGGTTTTTTTTTTAAAAAAATTTTTAAACTTACAACATTTATGGATTCTATTGTCCTGTTTTCTTATTACTTGACAACTTTTTGATGGAGTCTATTGTCCGTTTTTTTCTGTATTTTTACAAAAATTTGATGATGTCTATTTCCGTGTTTCTGTTTTACTTGACAACATTTGAGGATGTCTATTGTCCATGTTTTCTGTATTATTTTCCCAACATTTGATGGAGTCTATGTCCGTGTTTTCTGTATTACTTGACAACTTTTGATGGTGTCATTCCCCCTGTTTTCGTATTACTGACAACATTTGAGGGGATGTCTATTGTCCTTTTTTTCTTTTTACTTGAAAAACATTTATGGATGTCTATTTTCCTTTTTCTGTATTATTTTGACAACATTTGATGGAGTCTTTTGTCCGTTTTTCTGATTACTTGACAACATTTGATGGATGTCTATTGTCCATGTTTTTTTATTACTTACAACATTTATGGATGTCTTTGTCCGTTTTTTTCTTTTATTTTGATGATTGATCCGGGTTTTTAATCGAAATTGAAAATTTAAAACAGTTAAATTTGACAACTTTAATTGTAAATTTTTTTTATGACAAAATTTAGGTAATCCGTATCCAGATCAAATTTTTGGGGGAGGGACCCTAGTCCTCAAACGTTAAAGTTTCTGGAACTTTTTATGGTAATTTAAGGCTAGTTATTAAATACTTTTAAGTGCTTTAAAATTTTAAACCCCTAGATAGCCTTCCTTTCTTTAATTTTAAAAATTTTTACATTGAGTATTTCCCTTTAAATAAAGGGTGTTAGTTTGGTAAAACCCGGGCAAGGGGAAATTTAGGGGAAAGGTGGGGGAGCTTTGGCCTCTGAAAATAATTTCCCCCGGGAAAAGTTAACCCCCTTTTAAAATTTTTAAATTTCCTTTTTATTTTTTGAATATAAATACCTTAAAATTTTAAAACTAATCGAATTAATATTTAAAAAAATCAGGGGGGTCTTTTCCAAAATAATTATTCGCAAAGGGGCATTATTGTTTTTTAAAAAAAATCGAGGAAAACTACTTCAAATATTTCTAAAGGAATATTAAACAAAAAAGGCCCGGGGTGAAAACTTTCGAATATTTTCCAAGACATCAAATCTTGAACATTTTCCAGGGGGAGTTAGGGTCGGGGGGGGATGAATTTCTTAAGGTTTGGGGGAGGGGGGATAAGTCTCACAAAACCCTCCCCCCCAAAACACACACATACTAATTACACCACTGACCCAACATGATTTCCCAATTTTAAAACCTTTTTTAAAATAAAGCTTTCCAACCTGACCGAATGGAAAACTTTTACTCTGTATCATCAAGGAAAGACTCAGATGTATTAGCCGGAGGGGGGAATGTTGTTTGTTTATGATAGGCAACACCCGCCCCTGATGACCCTCTTTACAGTCACATTTTGATAGGGCTGTTTTTCTCTGGTAGGCAACACGCTGATTTATTTTTAACTCTAGAGTCACATTTAATAGGAGCTGTTTGTGATCTATACAACAGCGCTCGATGCACTCTCTACAGTCACATTTAATAGGGCGATTGTGATCGGTAGGCAACATGCGCTCTGATGACACTCTCTACAGTCACATTTTGATAAAGTGCTGTTTTTTTACAGTAGCAACATGCTCCTATGACACCTCACATCACATTTTTAAAAAGGGGGCTGTTTTTGTCTGGGTAGGCCAAAAAAACTGCTTTTTTGACCACTTTTACATCACATTTTGATAAAAGGGTTTTTTCCTGGGTAGGCAAAACCTACTTTTATGACCCTCTTTACGTCACATTTAGATAAAGGGGTGTTAGCTCTGGGGAGGACAACACTTTTTTTGGGTACCCCTTTTTCGTCACATTTAATAAAAAGGGTGTTATGCTTGAGAGGAACACGCTGCTCTGATACCCTCTTTACAGTCACATTTAAAAAGGGGTGTTTTGCTCTGGTTTCAACACGTCTGATGACCCTCTTTACGCACATTTAATAAAGGATTTTATCTCTAGTAGCAACACCTCCTGATAACCCTCTTACACACATTTTATAAAGGAGTTTTGCTCTGATAGGCAACACCTGCCTTTTATCCCCTACAGTCACATTTAGATAAAGGGGGTTTTAATGTCTGAGTAGGGGAAAACGCTCTTTGACCCTTTTCAGTCACATTTAGATAAAAGGTGTTTTGCTCTGATAGGCAAACGCTGCTTGAACCTCTTTACCACATTTGATAAAGGGGCTTTTAATCTGGGTAGGGAACACCTCTTTTATGACCCTCTTTACCACATTTAATAGGGAGTTTTTGCTCTAGTAGGCAACACGCCTTAAAGACCTCTTTACGTCCATTTATAAGGGGGGTTTTGCTCTGGAAGGAAAAACCTTTTGATGACCCTTTACGTCACATTTAGATAAGGGATGTTTATGCACTGAGAAAGCCACCCGCTCGATGACCCTTTTTGTCACTTTTTAAAAGGGATTTTTGCTCTGTCAACACGCTGCCTGATGACCCCTTTTACGTCACATTTTTAAAAAAGGGTTTTTTTGCTCGGGGAGGAAAAACGCTGCTTGAAAACCCTCTTACAGCACTTTAGATAAAGGTGATGGGCCCGTTTGGCAACAGCTCTTTTTTTTTTATGACCCCTTTTTGTCACATTTTAAAAAAGGGGTGTTTTTGCTCTGGTAGGGAACACCGCCTGGATACCCTCTTTACAGTCACAAAAAATAAAGGATGTTTATTCCTAGAGGGAACACGCTGCTCTGATGACCCTTCAGCACTTTTTTTAAAAAGGAGCTGTTTGTCCCCCTTTGGTAGGGGAACACGCCTTTTTTTTGGCCTCTCTACACCATTTAGATAAAAGGTTTTTATCTTTTAGTAAGGAACACCGCTCTAAGACCCCTTAATTACTTAAAAGGACTGTTTTGCTCGGGGAGGAACACGCTGCTCGATGACCATTTTTACAGTCCAAATTTAGATAGAGAGCTGTTTTTTCTCGGTAGGCAACACGCGCTTTGATACCCTCTCAAAAGTCACATTTAAAAAGGATGTTGCCTGAGTAGGGAACATGCTGCTCTGATGCCCCTTTATATCATATTTAGATAGGGACTGTTTGTGCTCTGGTAGGCAACACGCTGATTGATGACCACTCTACAGTCACTTTTAAAAAAGGGGATTTTTTTATACCCTGATGGCAACACCCCGCTCTAATGACCCTCTTTAAGTTACATTTAAAAAGGGGAATTTTTTATGTCTCAGTACAACACCGCTCTGTGACCCTCTTTACAGTCAATTTTGAAAGGGGGGTGTCTGTGCCGGGTAGGCAACACGCTGCCTGAGCCCCTTTTTACAGTCACATTTAAAAGGGGGGTTTTTTTGGCCTGGGTAGTCACACGCTGCTTTGATGCCACCTACAGTAAATTTTTAGAAAAAGGGGATTTTTTAAAGTTTGGTGGGCAACACCTACTCTGATACCCTTTTTACGAAAATTTAGAAAGGGGGGTGTTTGTGCCTGGTAACAACACCTGCTTGATGCCCCCTCTTTACAGTCACTTTTTGAAAGGGAGGTTTAGCTCGGGTAGGCAAACACGCGCTCTGAGCCCCTTTTTACAGTCACTTTTTAAAAGGGGAGGTTTTTGTGCCTGGGTGGCAACACCTGCTTTGTGACCCCCCCTACAGTCACATTTAATAAAGGGATGTTTAGCTTGAGTAGCAACCCCTGCTCTAGACCCCTTACAGCACTTTTAGAAAGGGGAGGTGTCTGTGCCGGGGTAGGAACAGTTTCTCTGATCCCCTCTTACATCACATTTAAAAAGGGGGGTGTTTGTCTCTGGGTAGGCCACGCTGCTTTAATGACCACCCTCACATCACATTTAATAGGGGCTGTTTCAAATACTATCCGAAATTTCAAAACGTTTTTCTCTACTTAAAATCAATATTATCCTTATAAAAACATCCCTTTCACAAAAACCAAATTATTCAAATTTCGGTTACAAATAGTTATTGTATTTCATAAAAGTTTCAAATGAGTTTTGTGCCCACAAAAGAGTTTTGGGGTTTGATTTTGTTTGAAATTCAGTTATTTTTCTCCCCAAAAATTTATGAGAGAGTATTCATTTATTTTTAGATGACACGTTGATTTATTTCCTGATTAAGATCAAATTAATGAATTACAAACTTAAGCTCAAATGAGGAATTGTTAAAAAGTTAAAAAAAAAATACTTTAAAAAAAAAAGCTTGCAACACAAATAAATTTTTTGACTTTTGTACTCAAAAAAGGATTTGAGGAAGGCGGGAAGTGAATTTAAAAAGTTGACAGAGTTTAAGTACGGGGTTTTTTTATTGATATGAGGCTAAATTTCTATTTTAATAACACCTAGTAAAAAAAATTGCAAAGAAAGGGTTTATTTTTTGGGAAGAGTTTTTGTGGAACATCCCGTTTGGGCAAACTTCCTTATATAAATACTAGTTTTTGACCATTTTTAATTATTGGGTTCATTAATATAAATGTGTTCAACTGCAGACATCAAAACTTCAAAAACGCAGAACGGGGCACTACGGCATTTTAAAATGTAATAAATATAAAAAAGCATTCATTTTATGCTAATCAGCTGGGTGGTAGATGTAAAAAACCGAATACTTTTTAATCGATGTGTTTAATCTTCAAAATTCATAAAAACCCTTAAACCCAAAACTTTTTTTAAAGGATAAAATAAAAATAAATCACTATTAAAAAACAAAACTAGCAAAGGAATAACGATAACCTTTAAAAATTAAAAAAAAAATCCACAAAAAATGATAAATTTGATAGGGGATTAGGGGATTTTTTAAATTTTCTGGCCCCCCCCCCCCCAGAGGGAAAGTTCTACAACAGAAAATGTTCAAGCGAGACCAAAATATAATTTATAAAAAGATGAAAAACAGTTTAGGTTTTTTTTTGAACATATAAATTAATATAGTTTTGGGTTTACAGAATTAGTTTTTTTTTGTGTTGTAGTTCTTTTTCCCCTTTAAACCATTGTTTTTCAGGGATTTATTTTTATTTTTTGTAGGGCCCATATTGTTGCATGTTATGCAGGAAAAAAATTTTTAAATTTTTATTATTATTTTAAAATTATTATTATTATTATTACAACTATATCTTTTATTTTAGTCCAAGTTTTACTAACTGTTCAGCTGTACCATGTGTGTTTGGATGGGAAAAATTGAATTTTTGAGGGAGTGCACTTTAATTTGTGTGGGGGAAACCATCTCAGAAACCCAACCAAGATTCAAAACCCGTACCCAAGTCTATTCAATTTCAAAAGTGACGTGGGGAAATTATTGCTGCAAAAGGGAGAATTTTTGAATTTATTTGACAAACAAAACCTTATTCTGGCTTTGTTTGTAACAAAACCCCAAATTTTCCCTTTCTGTATTATTTTTTAAAAAAATGTTTATCTCACATTTTTAATCTCTTATAATCCTAATAGCGACCATTCCGACTATCTAGGATTGGACCCGGGGATTCATAAAATTTTGTTGGGGGGTTTTTACTGTTCCGGCTGCATACCTAATGAATCTCTATAAAAAATTAAGATTTCCCTGCCAATTGGGGGCCCCTGCATTTCAATATTAAAAAACGCTATTTTTCTCTTAAGGGGAGTGGTTGGTTGGAATAAGTTATAGAAAATAAAAAAATTTCCTTGTCAGGGAGAAAAATTTTTTGTTTTAGTCAAAAATTTATTGTTTGTAATTCACTTTTTAAAATTTTTAACTGATGAGTTATAAAATAAAACTTGATCGGATCAAAGTTTTACATGTAAATTTTGATTAGTAAAGGTTGGTGGGAAAAATTATGTTTGATTATTGACCTTGAAAAAAACTCGGGGTTCAAAAATTAATCTAAAAAATCATCCATTATTTAACCCAATCCGTTAACACACATCACTGCCCATTTCATTCTTTTCTCTCACAGTTGAATTATAAAACCCATGCCAACCTTTGATGTTCTCCTTTAAAAACCCTAAAAACACAAAAAACCCATACTTCACTTAATACTATGACTCCTATACAATGTACACACCTCCATACTTTTCCCAAAATACTTTTTCCCCTGATCATTTAAAAACCCCCCTATACTTCATATAAACCTTGTTCCCCTATACATTACACCCCCTATATTTCACTATAAACCTTTTTTCCCTGAAAAACTGTAACACCCCTTACTTCACATAACACCTTTTTTCCCCTGATAAAAACGTACACACCTCCAAACTTCACATAACCCCTTGTTTCCCTGATACCTGTAAAACACCTCCTATACTTTCACAAAAAAACCTTTTTCCCTGATCACTGTACACCTCCTATACTTCACATAACCCTTGTTTCCCTGATACACTGTAAAACCTCCTATACTTCACTATAAACCTGTTTCCCCCATACCTGAAAAACCCCTCTATACTTCACATAAATTGTTTCCCCTATACATTTTACACCCCATACTTCACAAAAAAAACTTGTTTCCCTGAAAACACTGAAAACCACCCCATATTTCACAAAACACCTTGTTTCCCTGATACACGTAAAACACCTCCTATACTTCACTATAACCCTGTTTCCCGATAAAAGTAAACACCTCCTAACTTCACTAAACACCTTTTTTTCCCTGAACATGAAACACCTCCTATACTTCACTATAACACCTTTTTTCCCCGATACACTGTAAACACCTCCTATACTTCACTATAACCCCTTTTGTTTCCCTGATACCGAAACACCTCCTATATTTCACTATAACCCCTTGTTTCCCTGATACACTGTAACACCTCCTATACTTCACATAACACCCTTGTTTCCCTTACACTGTAAACACCTCCTAACTTCACTATAACACCTTGTTTCCCCTGATAAAAACGTAAACACCTCCATACTTCACAAAAACACCTTTTTTCCCTGATAAAGTACACACCTCCTATTCCCTTATAAAAATTTTCTGCTAAACTGTACACATTCACACCCTTCTCTACGATTTGGGTGGACTCTTTTGTTTCACATTACGTGATTGCTAAACTTTTACTAGGTAATAAAATTGACCACCTTGAGCTAAGCCTCTTGACCTTGGGAAACAATCGTTAAAAACTTTCAGATGTCTCACGAGGGCTTGTAATTTTGTTTAGTTTATGGAATCTCGCTAAACAAGCTTTAATCCTGCATTATTTGAAACTGTTCAAAATAAAACAATAAATGTTCCCCCCGGCTTGTAAATACATTTGCTCCTTGCTGACCCCGGCACTCTGACCTAAATTTCATTTGGGCTACCGCAGCGTCAACAAAATGAGGATAAAAAGTATTTAAAATTTAAAAAAAACGGCAGGTTTTTTTTGACATATTCCAAAATTAAATTTCTTACTTCTTACACTGTAATTTGTTTTTATTTTTGGGTGCTTTCTAATTATTTCTTTAAGAAATAAATGTTTGTGTATTTAAAATTTAAAAGAGTACTGAACGTTTATAAAAAACTTTTCGTGCTAATTTTTTATTTAAGAACAAAAATTATCAAAATACTAAAAAAATCACTCGGGGTTTTGTTTTTACACTGAAACCTTATAAATTTTTTTAAAATAAAAAGCATACATTTAAAATAAAAAATAAAATTTAATTTTTTTCTAACCTCTAAATGTTGATAATAAATGGCTTCCTTTTTTATGACTAAAGGGGATACTGCCCCTTAACCCAAAAAACAATGAAAGTTTAAAATAAAGTTAAAAATAAGTTTGTTAAAGGAAAACTGAGATTTGTTTATGAATGGGGGAGTTTGAAAACCCTAAAATTTAAAAATAAAACCTGACTAGGATCATTGTTTGCTATCCCATAAAAACGGTTTCCATAAAATTTAAATCAAGAGTTAATGATAATTATGACTTAAAAAAGGGAAATTGTAAATACTAACCTAAAGGGGGGTTAAAATTTTTTTATATTATTTTGTTGTTTGTAGGGCCCCTTTGAACAATGAACATTAGGGGCCTTCAAAATTTTAAACTATAGTAAAAAACCCCATAAGGGGAAATCAAAAAAATAGTCCACCTGTTAGAATAAAAAAAAGGGAATCAAAATATGCGGGGTTGGGGTTAGTACATGAATTAAAAACACAATTCAAAAATTCTATTTACACATTTGCACAGACAACAAGAGTTTTAGAAACTATCCAATAACTAGGGTAGCGCGCATTACTGGGAAAACTATTGGGGGTAAAGAAATTTTAAAACCCATTTTGAAGTTAAAGACAGAATCCCTTCACTTTGAATTCGACACCCACAGTAACTTTTGAGTCTCCAACAAATTTAAAGAAAAGAAATTTTCGATGTGAAGGTTTTGAACTTTTTTCAATAAATTTTACATACCTTTATAAAACATATAACGGTGCGGGGACGTTTTTTAACCCCTACTATTGATTACGAAATCAATAACACAAGCAAGAAAAATTTCAGATAGTCATAACAATAAAAAGCTTATTTTCATTAACATCTATAAACTAATGCCTTAAAGGATGATTTAAAAACTTAAGGGAATTTTACGTGAAACAAAGATTTTTCTTTATTTTTTAGCTTTGCATCGTATATTTCAAATCTCGTTTGTAAACCTTCGAATTTAAAAAAATAACCTTCACAAACCCCTTAATTTTTTTAAATATTTTTTATACTATGTCTTCCTTTGGGCGAAATGACAACACAGAACATTTCTAATTTACTTAATTCTTTTTTTCCATAAAATATCCCAACAATGTATATATAATTACATATAATTCCATGACTTTCTATATTTTTCTATATTCCCTTCAAAGCCCCATGAATATGTATAATGTTCTTAAGAACACACGTTTTATTGAAGTTGCCAAGGGTTTATAAAGTATGTCTGGCACTGACTGTACATTACAAAAAATTACACACAACACACAATGAGCATTTATTTAAAAATTTTTGGAAAAAGAATTGACCTAGGCCCTATTTTGACCATTTAATACTTGAATAAATATTTTACCAACTGTTTCTTGCTCCTACCCCTTTTCTTCCTTTTTCACTCTTTGAATATTGTCTCGCCCTCTTTCCCCCCTCAATGTACTGCCCCAACTTTTTCCGTAACCTTCCCTTAAATAATATACATATATTTTTGTGGGGGGTTTTTAATCATTCCCCAGAGAGTCTTTGGGTTTTCAATAATTTGCACAAAATAACAAAAAATCTTTTTTTGTAATAATACACTAAAAGGGTCACTTTCACAGTCGCAGCAAACCCGGGTGCCAACATAGAATGTCTTGTTTTAATGTACGATTCATTTTTAGACAAAATGCCAGGGAACAAAAGACCTGGTACTTACGAGGAGGGGTTTTGGTCTCCCATTTAGCGTTTCTGCTATGACCAGGTCATAATAGGGTGTACCTTAGGATTTACATACATAATTTTTGTTGGCATAGGGGAGCCCATAGCACTTTTTTAAACACAAGTATTTTAGAAATTAATCTTTGTTTTCCAAAAATGTTGGGAAAAAAAAGGGGGGCCCCACCAACCTTTGCGGAAACTTCCCTCAATCTCGGCAACGGACTTACTGGGGTTTGTGTTTTTTCTTTATTCTCTTAAGAGCTTTTTCCTTTTTCTTAAATTGTACCAACTTTAATTTTTTAGAGTTAATTTTTGTACCAGTTTCATTAAATTTCCGCCAAAAGTGTTTTTCTACTTTTTGGGGGAGGGAAGGTGATACAGCACCCTCTGAGGAAAGGGGTTGTTAACCCCATTATTGCTTACCAAATCTTGTCTCAATAACAGATTCTTTTGGGGGACCAGTTTTTTTCCTCAAGGGTTTGCAAAACTAAGTCAGAGAAGTTTTTTCCACACATGTACACATGGGACCTTAAATGTGATTTTTTTCCCAAAAATCGATCCCCCGCTTTTCGAAAAAAATTTTTTATTTTTTTAAACTCAAAAAATTACAACCCAAATAGAACAATCAACTAGCACTATCTGCAAAAACTAATTTAAGTGAAAAAACCATAAATAACATTTAAGTCAAAAAATAAACATTATTTCTAGGCCACTTTAAAATTTACCTAAGAAAAATTGACTATCATACTTTTTGTACATTTAAAATTACCCAGCCAGCCAGGCTTTACCCAACCAACCAAATTAAACCCTTAAAAAGTTTTAGATATAGGGGAAAAAATTTTAGTAAGGCCCTATGTTAGGGGAAATTTGTGACTAAATTTAAAATCATAAACACAGTTGAATTTTTGGGGGAAATTAACCAAATAAATTATTATAAATTGAAATAGGTTTAGGTTTTGAGTCTAAGTTTTCATCTGTAACCTAACTTTTTTTCTTTTAATTTTAAAAGTTATATTGAGCAGAATCCAAAGCCTAGGCCCTGTGGGACCAAAAGCTGCCACCCTTTCGCACTAAAAAAGTGACCCATAGACCCTCCTGGAGTAAATTGAGGAAGTCCCTTTGTTAATATTTTTACATTACTGTAATTATTTATTAATAAAAGCATGTACACATAAAAAAAATATTTACTATAGTTGTACGCGCGGTTTGTTAAAACGCACAGTGTGGAATTTCTTTCCCGGGTTAGGCCTAACAATTTAGAGGTATCTAAACAATATTTTATTTTATCATAAAATTTGAAAATTCTACCAACAAAAAATACAAATTACTGAAAAAAGTTTTAAAAAAAGGGTTTTTTGTAGCCTATAATAGTTGAGAGATTACAAAGTTACCTTTTCCGGTGGGAAAAATTTTAATCAAATTTTTGGCCCTTGGAAAAAAAACTGTTGGACCACCTTGACCTAGGGTTATCATTTTTTTCAGTGAAAGGTTTTTTTTAAGTCATTAAACAAACAAAAAAAAAGCCATATAATCATAAGCAAAATTGATTTGTTACAAAAATAACATTTTTCAAGAAAACCTTGTGCTTCATAAATACACCAAAGGAACAGAAAAATAAGTGAATTTTTTTTTTAAAATCAAAAACCCAAAAAATTTTTAAAAAACTATATATTGTTTTAATTTTTGTAAACATTATTTTGGATAATCGGGAAAGGGCCCCCTAGTATTTTTATCAAAAAGAAAAACGGGCTAGAACCCATCATCGGAAATTTTAAAAGTTAAAAAAAAAAACAAACTTAAAATTTTAAATAAAAAATAGAAAATAAAAGGGGCCCAAATAATTAAACCCCATAAACGCGATACAAACCCGTGCCCAAGCTAAGCCGTGTCCTTGGGGCCCCTTAGAAATTTATATTTGGATTAGGCCTACACACCCATATTCGAATCATGTTACGTTCCAAACCTATAATAAATCAGGACTCTCCAAAACGAAAAATTCGAAAAAAAAAACTTTAGCAAGGGGAAAACGCCAAGATCAACGATCAAAACAAGTGCTAAAAAAAGGACTAGGCCTAAAAAAATATATACAGATAATTCATGCGTTTATTCTAGAAGATTTTTGGATTACAAAGTAAAAGTAGGCCTACTATACCCAAAACCACCGAATACCCCACATTTTCTTAATCCCTGATTAATATTTCTTTTCTCAAGGTGTCCTTGAACTCTTTTATTTTTTTATTAAATAAAACAGTTTTGCCGAACCCATAAAAGTAAATCCAATCATAATGGCGCGTATCCTTTATAAAATATGAAAAAATTCAAACCCCGTAGTATAGAGGAACAAAGTAAACCAAATAATAATAGGATTGTTGAACCTAAAAAGAAACCCTAAAACATTTCCAAAAAGCTAACTTTCCCCGGGTGTTTTGAAATTTTTAAAAAAAAAAGTAATCTGTAAAAAGCACTACGTCCATCTTTTTCATTTTGTATGTTACCAAAGCGCAGACCTTTCCTGCCCTTCGTTTCTTTTATTTTTATGCCAGCTCAAATTTTTCCAGCTTGTTGGTAGTTCCGATAAACTATCCTTAAAAAAGTTAAAGTTGAGCAACTTCTACGGGGTAGGAGTACGGAAAGGGATCTGTGGCCAACAATCTGATACTGGAAAAACCCAACTTACGGACTACGACACGGTTCTACGGGTATGGAGTCTGTGCGGGGGTTTAGAGGCCTATAATAAAAATTAGATTTAAGTTTACCCCCCTTGTTTTTAAGGGATATAATTCAGACATAAATTTCCCTTGCATTTTCAAACATTTAAAAATAAAATAAAACAAATATGTCTGGGGGCTAAAGGGTATTTGCTCCACAAAAAAAGTGATTTTTTACTTCCAAGAGATTTTTTATTTTCATAACTCCCTACTGTTTCCCCCCCTTGAGCAAAGTATATGTGATTTCGAGGTCATCGCTTATAAAAATAATTTAGTTAAAATCAGTAACAAACTACAAAAAATTTTGTAATCTTGGGGTTTCAATGGTTTTCCGTATTGCCGTTTTTCTCTTTGCTCTACTGCGCATGGCGCTTACCGCCCCGATGACCACACTGGCCTTGCTTTTGCTGCAAACGGTTTGGGCGGGGCCCCTTTTTTCCTCTCGTCTGTAAGTTGAGCAAATAAAAAAACAACTTGTAAAATTTTACACCGATCGGGTCTCACTATACCTTCTCTACTTAGCATTAATCTGAGTGGGCCCGGCCAAACGAAGTTCAGGGGAGCCCAACGCAGGGGCTACCCGGGGGTAGCGTCCCCCCACACCTAGTCACAACACCACCATAATCACGCTGGGTACTAGAATGCGCCCCTGCCTCCACGGGGGGCTACAATAACCTCGCGGGGTCCAGCTATTTTGGGGTTTCGCGCGGGCTGTTTCTACCGGCTGGCAAATTTTTACGGTTTGTTTTTGCTCGCCGAATCGGTAAATTTTGCTATGTAATTCTAGAAGTACAGTGACGAGAAATGGAAGGGTTATTAAGCATCACTTCAACCCCCCCCGGGGTGGTAGCGCCCTTTTTCCACTCCCAAAATTTTCCCAAATACCACCGGGGGCCAGAGTGCACCAAAGGAAAAAAATTTAGAAAAATCATTAGGGACTTAATGTTTACTACCCTACCTAAAAAAAACCAGGTTCAGACCCACCCTTTTAAACAAAAAAAGGGGAAAAAGGTTTATTTAAAAAAAACCCCTGACATTAAGCAAAACCAGAAGATATAAAATTGGCCTCCGGCTAGTTTTTTTAAAACAGATAAAAATATAAATTTTTAATAACACAAGAGGTTTAAACTCGATTTCACGCAATTTTTTGACATATAAACAAAAAATGAAAACTCTCCAATTTACAAAAATTATAATTAATTAAAAAAATTTTTAAACTCGGGGGCAAGTGTAAATATCAAATGACAACAAAAATTTTAAAATTTTAAAAACAAGGTTTATTCCTATTAATAACATGTAAAAGGGAAATTATATAAAAATTAAAATTTTAATACCCATTCAAATGCCTAACGACTGATCCGTCAAAAAATTCATATTAAAAAGGCACCATAAAAACTGCAGAAAACAAACGCCGACAAACTTTGATATCTCCGTTAAGATGGGCTAAGTGCAAAAAGTTAATTCAATACACACTTTCCCCTTGTTTACACTCAAATATTTTTTCCCCCAACCCTCACTTACCTCCACTACTTGACAAATTTTTGTGGGGTTTGCTAAAGTAAAAGTAGGTAAAAATAACCAAAAATAATGATACCTTATAAAAAATACACGAATTGAATTGTTTTCGAACGGTCTAAAGATTTTTCTTAAAATGATAGTAGGTATTGTTTTCCTAAAAACACTGTACAGGTAAATTGTGTACCCGCCCCCCTTATCCCCTAATAGATAAGGCTGGGGCACATTACCAAAAGCAAAAAAACATAAAAAATAACAAATGATAAATTTCAGAGGAGCTGATAGGACTGAAATAAAAGTGAATAGGCCTTTCTCTCTGGCTTATACAACAATTGTGCTTCCATGAACCCCCCTTTAACTATCACCCGCCATGTTGGTACTATGAGAAATGGGGGGGAGGTCGAGAATCTTATGTTAAAGTTATAACTTTATACCTAGAATTAGTAAATTAAAGGTTTGCATGATTAAAAATGTTTATTTAGAAAAGATAACAATAGAAAATGCAAATGTAAGTAACAACAATGAATAGATATAATATTTAAAAATATGAATCTGTAGAATATTGGGTTATGCCCATGATAATACAGTTGTCATAACGACATAGGTTATCCCAAGGGATAATACAGTTGTCATAACGACATAGTTTTATGCCCAAGATAATACAGTTGTCATAACGACATAGGCTAATGCCCATAAATAATACAGTTATCATAACGACAATATAATAAAATTTAGTGTGTATTTGAACCTAAGTTAAATTCCATGGCCCCTTAGGGTTTATGCGGCAAATCCGCAATACAATGAATACAAAAATCTAGCCACCACGGGCCAACCGTCCAAAAACAATTAGCGAAGTTCTATTAAAACTAACTTGAAAATATTTTTTGGCAATCTAAGTTTACCACACTATAAAGGAAGATCCTCCATGATTAAATAAATATACAATAAATATAAAATTTACATAGCCGTACGCTATAACAATTCCCACATAGTAGCAACACGCCTTACGTAGATTTATGGTGACCTACAAAAGGAAAGTTCACCAAAATGACAATTATTTGCAAAAGCCGAAGGAAAAAAAAAGGATCTAAAAATTATTACCCACATTAATATTTTAAAGTATTTTATGCCTTGCCGGGGATACCTTCCCCCCGTTTATCTAACATATTTACAAAGACAATTTTGATTGTACTTCCAAATTAATAATTCAATTTCGAAAGTTAATTTTGAATGTACCGGCCGAAATTGAATTTTGTACCTAGCATAAATTTCCATTTAAATAAATAATACAAGTTCGAAAGAAAATTTTGAAGAGTACAGGCCGAAATTAAATTTGACCCTTTGGATCATCCTGTCATAGCGTGTGTGTCGTAATGACACGGTTGAATCAAGAAATAAACTTACAAAGCAAATGGCACCAGATATAAACGATATTTTTCTGAGAGGAGGGGGAACAAAGGGGGAAACCTAGAACAAAGTAAGAAACAAACACACAGAGAAAAGGGAAGGGATAGTAATTCATAAGGAACATTCCAGGTTATCGGAGACTTACTAAACACCACGTGTTTCAACACGAGGTCACAAAGCGCGTCACCACGTCCATGATTCAATGGCGGCTCCACGCCCATTCCGAACGCCAATTTCTCGTTCAGTTTAACAATAACACTTGTTGGATTTGTGCTCGTGGGGGAAAACGAAAGTTCGATTGATGACGTGAGACACTTATATGGCGAACGGGGCATTTGGTGAAATAATTTTCCCTTTTTTACATTTTGGGGTTGGGAAAAAGTGTTTAAATTAAACCCATTTACTCTTCTTTCCTTGGAAAAGTTGATGTCCCTTTAAAAGTTACAAATGTTTTTTACCTCCTAAATAACATTATTTAGGGTTTTAATATTTTTTGAACCCCCTAAAAAACAATCTAAGGGGTAAGTATTGTTTGACCTTCCCAAAAAACACTGTTTTCCCAGGTCTAATTTTGTTGAAACCCCCTAAAAAAAAACAAAGCTAGTGAAAATTGTTTTAAACCCCCTAAATAAAACTATGCTTTTGGTGTAGGGATTGTTTGACCCCCCTAAATAACACTGTATGCCCAAAGGGGTAGGTTTTTGTTTGAAACCCCCTAAAAAACCGTTTGTCCCAAAAGGGGCTAATAAGGTTTTAGATAGCCTTTAAAAAGAGGGGAATCCCTTCCGACTGAGTGGATTTTGGGTTTTATATTTCCACCCTTGTGGTTTTTATAACAACTTTTACACTAATGCGGGATTATTTCCAAACTTAACTTAAACTCCTTATTCGACCCATTAAAAAACCCGGTTGCTAAGCAACAATTTAACAAAAATTTTTTAGCTTCGAAAGGTTGAAAAATCAAAAACGTCAATTTTCAAAATAAAACCCGGACTGCAATGACGGGGGGTAACAGGGTTCAAATAAAAGCTGGTGTACGGAGGGGGATATTTCATTAAAGGTTTTACATTCTCCCCAAAGCAAATAAAAGTACACCCTCTTAAATAACATTTTTTTCTTTAATCCATAATGCAATTTGATTTTTTTTTGTAGCACTGTGTCCCTTTCCACCTGTTTTGGGTTTTAAAGCTTTTTTACAAATTTCTTAAGTGTTTTTTATTATTAGCAACCCCGTCCCTTACTAACCCCCTTCCCGGGGTTTTACCCACTTACGCTAATGAGGGAATGGTAGGGTGTTTTGAATGAAATGGAGGGCCTAAAAGTTTTAACCCGGGGAAACCAAAACCCCCAGTGGAGGCCTCCATTTCCCCACATTCACAAGAAAGTCTTGTCAGAGGTGAAAAGGGTTTTGGGAATCAGAAAAAAAAATTTTTGCCGGGGCCGGGGGATTTTAAAAAAAAAAAATAATTTTTCCCCAACGCCATCAGTCATTGGTTGAAAATAAAAAAAAATTTTAAAAATTTTAAAATTTTTCCCCCAAGGGGGGAAAAAAGGGAAAAAAACACCCTCACTCCTGAGGGGAAAAGGAAACCCCCGGGAAAAAAATAAATTAATTTTTCACCCCCTTTTTTAAAAAAAAAATTTTTACTTTTTATTCCTAAAAAACCCAAAACAAAAATTTTTCCTTTCCCAAAAACCAAAACCATTTTAAAAATTAATTTTTTAAAAAATAAAAAAATGTTAAAATTAAAAAAACCTTTAAAAAATTCAAATGAAATAATATTTAAAAAGTTTTAAAAGGCCAAAAGGTTAAAAAATTTTTTTAAATTTAAAAAAAACCCATTAATTTAAAAAAAAACGTAACCCACCCCTTTTTGGGCCAGAAATAGGGGTGGGGGAACCCCCCAAAATTTCCCCAAGGGGGGGATCCAAAACCAACCCTTAATACCCCAAATTTTAAAAAAACTTTTGGGGAATTGGGAAATAAACCGGGGCCGTCACTTTACCCTTTCCTTCTTTCAGACTTTTGTTAGAAAAGGGGGGTTTTGGCGAAACCCCTTTTGCACACCCGGGCCCTATACCGGGAAACTTGTCTAGCAGGGGTCCAGCCTTACACTTTGGGGCCGGGGCGTAAACTTTTACGCCAACATTTTTAAAACCCCCTTTTTTCTAAAAACTGACCCCACCTCGTTTCCTTTCCGGGGGGGCCTTTCTCCCCTTGGGTTTTGGTGGGATTCCTTTCCTTAAAAACCCCTACCCAAAAAAAACGGCCAGCTTGGTTTAAAAAAAATTTTTTTAAAAAATTTTTTCCCGAATTTGGGGGGCCCCAAAAATAAACAAAAAACTTCCCAAAAAGTCGAGAAAGGGCAAAAGGTCAATTCTTTATGAATCTAAAAACAAACAAGATTAATGTAATAACAATTATAATTAAAACTATTCTGCAACAGATTATAAACCAAAATCAATTTTGAACGAAAAAGACTAATGTAATTCAAAGTTAAATTCCTTTAAATGCCAAAAGAGACAGCTACATGTTTATTAAAAGGGAACCCAACCACTTATGTAAAAATTAAAAAAAAAAAAAAAAATCATATGAATCCCCAATATTACGCTACTTTCATCCCAATTGTTCCTTTGGAACATGGCATCAAAGAGTAAAGAACTTGCAAGCACTTTTCTTTTAAATTTAAAAGAAACAGCGGGGGGAAAAATTTAAGGAAAAATGCAAAGGTGAAGACTTGAAAGATCGGGGGACAGACGGTAACAAAAGAAATCCTAAGAAGAGGGGAAGAAAAGAACCCTTTTGGGTTTGGGTTTTTCGCACAAAGCAAATTTTTATCAAAAACATCCTAAGGGGGAAAATTTTTCTGTACGACTCATAAAGACAGGGCAAAGGAAAAAAAGGGGATTGGAAATAGGAGGATTCAAATAAGGGAAACTTGAAAGAAAGAAAAGATTCGGGGGGATCACAAAGAAAACAAAGGGCAGGGGAGACATAAAACCCCAAATGTTTTGGGTAATTTCAAGTATTATTAACAAGGGAAATTTTCATTTTGCAACTTTCACAAATGGGGGATGACATGTTTTGGCATTTATTTTTTTTCCTTAAAAATAAAGTAATGCACAAGCGAGCGGCTTTCTTCAAATTTTTTTGAAGCTTGATAGTTAGGGTATGCACAGCCCGCAACTAAACTTTTTTATACGGGGCAAAAATCTGTGATATATTTACGCCCAGCCTATTTCGGCTGTTTCACGTGCTTATGACCAAATTTTGACGAATTTTAATAGTACTTTACTTGACCGAGCTAAATTTCGTTTTTAACCATTGATATGTGAATTGTGTCCCAATTTTTAAAAACCATTTTCCCCTTTTATTTGGAGCATAGTAAGTTTTTTTCAATAATGAGCTTACATAATTTTTTTTCTTGGAACTTCCCAACAACAACATTTCTTTAAAAAAAAAATTTTAAAATAATAATAATAAAAAAAATATAGCAAAAAAACAATAAATTATTGCACGTTTTGAAGGACATCAGCTCAGTTTTCAAAAAAAAACGTTTTAAGAGGTTTTATAATTAAAATAAAAAAATCAAACAAGCAAATATTAAATTAACAATATAAAACAAACAAAGAAAAGTACGGGAACTATAACAAAATTACAAAATGATACACAAAACAAAGGGGGAAATTTCTTAAAACTCCATAACTTCTGAACCATAACCGTAATGAATAACGTCACTTTTTGTTCCCTTTTTCTTAATTTAAACAAAATATTTTTCAAGACTTTCACATACGGGGTTCTTCCGATGAGTATCAATTTTTTCGATTTTTCCTATAAAAGTCATTTTTCTTCTTCCACAAATACTTCGTTTCACAATTTAATAAATCATAAAACATTCAAAATAGCCTAACATTTACCTGGTTTTTGCCCATCCCTGTGTTACCTTATAAAAATTTAATTCACAAAATTTCTTTCATCCTTTTAAAATACAATAACGTTGTTGATCCCATACCTCGCCATTTATTTTAAAATATTACAAGTAATATAATTTTGAGATGGTCAGTATAGTTACAAATAAATACGGAACCATTGAACACACCATTTCTTTGCGTCCCTTCCCGAAGTCCAGATCATACCACTACAACTTATAGATACAAACAAAAATAGAATATACAATCCATGGATCAAACAGATAAAGAATAATTCATCTTAAGAATGTCTTTTGATGATTGACCGGGAAAAAAGGGGAACAAAAAATGTAGGCCCGCTTCAAAATTTTTCTGGTCTGATTTAAAAACAACAAACAATAGAAAAAAATAATATTCAAACCCTTAAATTTTAAAAATTTTAACTCATAGATATAACAAAAAAATTAAAAATTTGTTTTTTTTTTTTTGTAAAACTCTTTTTAAACAATAATAAAAATTTCTGTAATTTTTTTTTTTTGAAATTATTGCCAATCTTAATTAATATATTAAAAATTTTTAAAATGGGATCTTAAGCTTTTAGATAGAGGTTAAAATGTTGGCATTACATATTTTGACAAAGAACAAACAAAGAAACAACATGACAAGGGGGCATCCACATGGAGGGTTTGGGGGGTTAAGCTCCCCCACTGAAGGCCTCCCCAAGAAAAAATTTAAAAATATTACAAAAAAATGATTAGCAAATTTTTTCTGTCAATTAATCCCTTATATTTTTTATTAAAAATTTAAAAAAAAACAAATTACTACTATTACACCGGTCCCCTTTTGCCCGTCGGGGTTAACCACTTATAAAACAAAAAATTTTGTTTAGTAATTAGGGCTTTTTAAAGGAATATTTTTTTTCCCGTTTTTTTTAATTTTTCTCTAAATTTGCACTTATTTGAAAACTGGGCCTGTGAACCGAATATTTTCTAGAAATGCTTTAAGTCTTTACTCTTGTACATAATTTTTTGAATGGGGTTTCATAAATTTAAATGGTTTTAGAGGCAATTATGAAACACTTTGTTCAGGAAAAAAGGGAGGGGGATTAATATTATATTAATCCCCCCCCCCAAACTACAAACCTTGGTGGAAAAAATGTGTAAACACAACCTGTTCTCGTGGCTAACAGTGAAAAGGGGAGGCCGATAACCCGATTTTGGTACAAAATTTGCTTAAATTTAAAACCCTTTGCTTCCTTTTAAATAAAAAAAAAATCCTGGGGGGGGAACCCCCACTTTTTAGGGGGCTTTTTGATCCATTATCTTCTTACCCCCTACTTTAAATAAAATTCCAAATTTACATAATTGAAATATGAAATGAAATTTTTAAATGTATTTTGTAAAACCCCCCCTCCTCTTTTTTAGCTAAAAAACCCGGTTTTTCGCCCTGCACATAAACTATGCTCAAATATAACATTACTTGATGCATGGATATAGTAAAATTTTTTAAGAAACTACCCGATACTTTTTTTTCCTACAAAATCACCTATATATCTTTTGGCCCCCCATCTATAGGTATATAAGGGTAATGACTCATTAAAACATAATTATATTAACAATTAATATTTTCAATTTTCATTTAAATTTTAAAAAACACATTGAAAAAATTAATTTCAAATTTTTAAATTCAATTGCCAACATCAATAGAGTTTATAATACAAGTTTCACGACATTTTTACACACTTATCGTCAATATTTGTAAGTCATTTAAAAAATGAACTAAAATATGAAAACAGCTAAATTTTTAATATGAATAAACAATAAGATTCACAATATATATCAGGGTACTTCTTCTCACAAGAGCACCCGAAACCCCAAAAACCCTTTATAATTTAAAAAATGAATTTTCTTTTTGCCTACACAACACTGGAGAACATTAACACTCGGCTTTTTGACAGGGGTATGCATACAGTATTTTTGCCTTAAAACAACAGCTGGGGAACATTAGACACTCGGCTTTTTGACAGGTGCATACAATACAGTATTTTTTGCCTTACACAACACGGGAACATGAACACTCGGTTTAGAGGTGATAATCGAAAATTTAACCTTTTTAAAAAAAAAAAACAAAAGCGGAAACAAATTTAGACACTCGGTTATGACCTGATAAACGATTTAGCCTTAACAAAGTGGAGAAAAATTTGAGACCTCTGGTTTTGAAGGTTATGAAATATTTGCCTAACAACACGGAGAAATTGAGCCTGGCTTTATGAAGGTGAGAATACAGTATTTACAAACCTTTAAATTAATTTTTTTACCCCGCTTTTTACTAAAACCCTTGGGGTTTATACTTAGTACTAAATTACACAATGTTTTCTAGGGATTGGAAAGGTTATTTTCAGGGGAAGTTACCCTAGTCTTAAACTAAGTTAAGGAAAGAAACAGACAAAGTGAGAAAAACTAATAAGAAACAGCAATAATTATCAAACTTAAAAGAAAAGGTAATATATCCATGTATCAAAAAAAAGGGACGGGGATAAAATAACAAAGGTGTGCGAAAAACAAAACATAAATTCCCAAAGGGCCCGATAGTGCCGACACTAAAATTTTTTAGATTTGGGGTTAAGTTAAAAAAAACGCTGCAAAACAAAGGAAAACAGACCCGGGAAAACCTTTAAATTGAAGAAAAACGTAAAGACCCGCATTTAAAATGAATTGAAAGAGCACAAAACAGGTGAAAGTAAAGCTGTTGGAGATGACAAAAAACCCCTGACCCGCTAAGGAACTGGGCAACAACGATTACTGTATCTTTAAAAATTTTTAAAACGAATCCGAAACGAAATTTTGAAGAACTTTCTAGACGTACAAAATACCCAAAGAAAAATAAACAAAAAAATAAATCAGTGACACAAGATAACCCAACCCCCATTCCACATATGGGGAAGATCTGGTTAAATATACCAACAGGGACGGAACAAAAAAAAGGTGATGGGAATAAAAACCAAATTTTACTTAGAAAAGGAACTAAAGTTCCCTTGGAAGCTGAAAAATTATTTCAGAGAGAGGCTGGAAGTAATGAAAAGATCACAAGTTTTATTTTTGGAAAAAGGCGTTCAAAAAATGGGGTAAAAAAACTGAAGGGAAAACTAAAGAAGACGGCATCAACGGAGGACAGGGGGATATTACAAACCTGTTTTTGGGAAAAACGAGGCAATGAACTGAATGAGGGAGAGATAAAAGCGTAGAGATAGAGGATTAAGGAAGGGGGGCTGTTTGCCTTCCATTTTTAGTCAACTCTAGGAGAGTATTTAAAGGAATCCCTTGGGGGTGCGGGGAAATTTTTCAAAAAAAAGGGGACGCATCAACAACACAGTAAAAATACGGGTTTAAAAAAAAAAGAGCCACGAAAATAAAAATTGAAAACCGGATTTGAAAGCAATGAAAATACAAGTCCCTGGGAATCTGCTGAAAAGGGAGCCTACTGCCCTAGAAAATTATGCAAGGGTCGTGTGGCCAAGAAATTTTCAAAAAGAAGAGGGACAGCGACCAGCAATAAATTTATTTTTTGAACGAGGGAAAAATCCACATTTGGAGCATCGGTCTGTATGTACAGAAACTTCCGGCCTCTGGGGGGGGGGGGGGAAATCTTTGAAACTTTGAAAAATGGGGCTGGAGAAGACTTGAAAATCAGGGACAACAGGGGAACAAATGAATCCTAAAAAGGGGGGAGAAGAAACCTTTTGGGTTGTGATTTTTCGGTACAAAGCAAATTATATCATACACTCCTAAGGGGGAAAAAGTTTCTGTACGACTCATATAAGACAGGGTCAAGGAAAAGAGGAGAAGGAAATAGGAGGATTCAAAAATAGGAAACTTAAAGAAAAAGAAGATTTGGGGGGATCCAAAGAAACAAAGGACAGGTAGTACATAAAACCAACTTGTTTGGATAATTTTGCAAGTATGTATGTAACATAGGAAAAATTTTTACGCAATCTTTTACGAAATGGATAACATAGTTTTGGCATTTACTTTTTTCCTTTAAAATAAAATAATGCACAACGAGGGCTTTTCCCGTCGAACATTTTGAAGCTTGATATTGATGGTATCACATGTCCACAACTATTTTAGTGGCAACAATCGTGTGAGTATATTTACGACCGGGGATATTTCGGCTGATTTTACGTGCTTTATGACCAAAATTTTTACTGAATTTTTAAAAGTACTTTACTTGACCGAGCAATAGTTCATTTTAACCATTATATTGAATGTGTGCCTATTTTAAAACACCCTTTACCTCTATATTATACTTGAGGGAAAACATTTTCATTGTGAGTAAAGAGGGTGGGTAAAAAAAAATTATTGACATGGATCATTAAAAAGTAAATGATGGCATGAATAACGTGTAATCCCACATGTACTTTTCAAGATGCTTATAAAAAATATTTGTTTCCTCATATTTACTTTTGCAAGATTTTAAAATCTAATATAACGTATTTTAACAGCAAAATTTGGGATTAGAATTTAAAAAAGGTACTTAAAACGCTTGACCCCTACTAAGAATAAATAGACCAGAGTTTTATAAAGCCCTATATAGGTAAATAAAAAATTAAATTTCGTGGTTCCTCAGCCCAGTGGTTCCCAACCTTTTGTGGCCATCCCCCCTTTCTGGGGTTACTAACCCCCCTTCCCCCCCTTTTCTTTTTCATTGTATGCCAAATTTTTAATTTAAATAAGGGTAAATAATAAAGCAGTTTTTATTTTTTATAAACCTTTTTACTACCGTATAAAAACAACCAAAGCATTTTTTATCCGGGTCACTCTTGAATAAAAAAAAAAAAAAAATGACAAAAACAGATTTTTTTTTAAATAACAAAAAGTGAAATAATTAACAAAAGATCTTTGAGTATTTTTAAAAAAACAGGATACATTTTTCTTTTTAAAATTGGAATCTGAAAAATAAAAAATTTGACAGTTAAAATTTTAAAAAAATAAAGAAATTTTTAAAAAATTTTTTATGTTTTATTTTAACCTTTTCAATGGCTGCCTTGTCTTGGTGGATTTCAGTTAAAGCTTAAATTTCCGGGTTTTTAAATTTCGCAATTTCAGGCGCGTCTCCTTTGAGGCAAATGTCCAACTTTTTTTCTTTTTTTTTGGAGGACGGGACAACAGAACTAAACCTTTTTTCAACAAATATTTTTGAGGGGGAACGAATGAGAAGTTTTCAGTTTTTCCCCCAAAATTGTGGATAATTGTTCAAATCTTCACCCAGCCTAACTCGAACCGCTCTGCTTAAAATGATTTTCGCCTCACAGTCATACTTCAATCTAGAAACTCGTCTGCAAAGAGTTATCAAGCTTATCCACAGCTCAAACGAGAATGGATCTAAATCCAAACAGGAAATTTTTTAAATTCTCAAATCTTCAAATCTTAATTCCTTGCAGTTTTTAACTGGTCAAGGTGATAGTAAAATTTAGATTTTGTCTTCTGGGGGTTCAGGATCCCTTAGCTGACCGAACACTTTTTTTAAGGGGGCGGGAAACGAAAAGCTCTTTTCGGGCCAATATTTACCTGTGAAAATCAAACTTGGCGAGAATGATGAAATAAATTCCTTTGGGCCTGATAAGGTCATCTTGTTTTTCCTTTTAAGCCTTATATTACAACTTCATTTTTTTTAAAAATAACTGAAGGGACGCAAGTTCCAACTTTTCATTTCTTAAATTCCACTTTAAAAAAGGATCAACGTTCGAAAACTCAGTAACCGTGCAAAAAATTCGAAAAAACGGGGCAAACATTTCCTTTTTAAAGCCACCTCACGGCCGTATTTTAGAAGCAAGAGTTTGAATTCCTCATCATTTTCATCGCAAAATTTCGGGAAAAACGGCATTGAGAGAATTTGCTTTTTAATCTTGGGTTACACCAATAATTACCAGTTTAGGGTTTCATGCGGACACCACTCAATTTTTCGCAGCTAAGTGTTTACAAAGAATGACCAGTGAAATGATGACCTGGCACTTCTTTCTTAAGGGGGCTAGAAACCCAACATGCGACCTGACATGGCGGGGGCACCGCTGTTGCACAAGCGCTCACTTTGTTAGGGGAATCTCTTTTTCCCAAAATAATCTTGTACCAATTTAAAAATCACGATCCCTTTGTATCATGTCAAAGTTTTTAGCAAACGGCATTTTTCCCCCCGTAATTTTTCCTTTTTTTTTCATTGATAAACCTCACTAACAATAAAAATTTTTTTTGTTACAACACAGTTGATTTATCAAACTGCAATGCAAATTTAAAATTTTTTTTAAAAAAATTGGGGAGTTTTTTGGGTTCAACGTCTGTGGCCATTTTTTCAATTCGCCGGAAACAGTATTGTTCTCAAAGGGAACAATTTACTTATCTTTTTACTAGGGCCCCGCCTAGCATGATTTCAAAATTTTTTTTTTTGGGACCGGTAAAACAAAAGTTTTTGCCCAAATTTTGTAGGTTTACCAAAATTTTGCGAAACAAAAAAAAGACACCTCGTAAGAACAAGAAGACCTTTGTCAAGATCGGTTGCCGTTTTTTAAAAATTCCTCACATTAGGGGCCCTTTAAAAAAACTTTTGCTTTTAGGGTTTTAAAAACTAAGTTTCTTTACTCACTTTAACACTGTGACCTTGATAAAAGATCTTTCATTCGCGAAGGCTTCATGGGTTCATTACTAATAAATGTTTAAAACGCACAAAAAACAATTGGAAACGCAAATCTTTTCGGTGACGTGAAAAAAACCGAATTTTAAATACTCAGCTGATATTTTACGACACTTCTTCTTTTTTGAATCCCCTTGTGCATGAACTTATACACTTTTAAACAAACGCACAAAAACAGAAAAGACCCCCACAAAAACTGATGGTGAGGCACACAAAGGCTAGTGAAACGAAGACGAATGAGGTCAAGGCAAGTGTGTTTGTTTGGCAGGAGGGGGAGGGGTTTTGTCACCATTGGCCGCGCTGAAACAACAACAGGTGGGGATGTGAAAGGGGTGATTGGGATGAACCGTCGCTGAGAAAGCCAGTGCTCATGCTACCCGGCCAAAAATTCTACTGTACGTATTTAAATTTTTTTTTCCCCCTTTGAAAACCCTCGCCCCCCACTTATTTATTTCCCCCCCCGATAAACCCCAAAACGCCCCTTGGGGGCGATCGCTCCTAGGGGGAACCACGCTCTAGACCTTTTAAAAAAAACACAAAAACATCATACATACCCATCACACCATTCCTTTACGGGGACTTGGCTTTAAAAAAAAATTTAAAACCTATATCCATCCTCGTTTTTTTTCTCCACACTTCCCCAACCCCTTTCAACCCACTCGCTTTAAAAAACATCCTACACCGAGTCAAACATCTCTTTTTTTATTCTTAAAACTCTTAAAATTTCTCTTTTTCACACATTTTTTCTGCCTCCCTGACTCTTTCCCCACTGTACACAGCAACAATGAAATTCCTCTTTCATTGGTTTTCTTGGCGGGGCCACTATCGCTCACGTCTTACATGGGCCCACTCCTTTCCTTTTGTCCACAAAACCACCTTCAGTATTTTGATTCGTAACTCGATCACACTCACCCTCAACATCCCAAACCGCGTAAGACCTTTTTTTTTTTTACATTAACCTATTGGTTCCTTTTCAAACCACACCCCCCACACCCATTCATTACTGACTTGTCTAAAACGATTTTTTTTTTTCCGCATACATTTCTTAGCTATCTCATTCAACAGCAATTCACCTTGCCTTGTGTTTCTTTTGATAAACCACCTGCACATCTATTCATATAATCCAACTACTCCCAAATGCATTCACTGTCTGTCGATTTCAAACCCTTTATTCCTCATTTTTAACAAAACCATTCTGCCCAGATACACAAATTTCCTTTAAAAACCGGCCCCCAAGGAGGGGTCAACAAGGCACAGAAGGTGCTATAGAGCTGTATCTTGAATAAAAAATAAAATACATAGGCATTAAAAATTTCTTTTTCTCTGCTCTTTGTCACCCCTTGGTTCACAGAAAACACGAACATACATTGAAAAACAATGGTTTAAATAGAGTTTCAAAATTACTCCGGTGTCACTCGTTTACCTATTAATCTTATTTTTGACTGAAATTTTAAAAAAAAAGTTTTTGTCCCTTTTTTGTAAATTTTTTTTTACTTTAAAGTATTGTGTGACTTTTTAGTTTTTCATACTAATTGCTGTTTTGGCTGAAAATATTATTATTTTAATAAACCGTAATTTGTTAAAAGGGTTAGGTCTTTGAAAAAAAAATGTCAAATTAATTTTAAATTTTCTTCAAAAAAAAATATTTTTAAAAATTTAAAAATAAAAAATACTTAAGCTTGCCAAACAACTAATTTTTATTTTTTCATACAATTAATAATTATGAGTTTTTAGGGAGGAAAGTGCGATTTCCCTTTTGTTTAAAAAAAAATCTTGCCTAAATTTTCTATAGTAACATTATATCGCTTTTAACAATTTTAAAATGAGACTATAGTAAAATTCAGACGAGACCTTTTAAAATTGTCTATACCACCCCCTTTTTACCCCAACTCCATCCAAATTTTTTTCTACAAACTTATAGGAACATACAAATCTACTAAAAGGTCGTAAAATTATTTTAATCTGATTTTATAAAATTTTTTTTATTTTTTTTTTTTCATTTTATATTAAAAAAAATTTGCTTTTTAACGTTTTTAAAAAATATCAAACTGTGTTTTCTTTTTTCAAGTAAATAGAATTTCTAAATCGCCCAAATTTTAAATTTAAACTTTTCTGACAGCAAACCGACGTGATAAATTTAAGAAAGATATAATAAAAATAACGTAAATACAAATTGAATTAAAAAAAAATTTGTTATTGGTATAGAGTTAATTTTTTTTTAAAAAACCCAAATTAAAAAAAAACAAATTTTTAAAATTTTTTCTTAAAATTTAAAAAAGACATAACAAAAAAAACCTTAATAAAATTTAAAATTTTAAAAGGGGGGGGGGGGGGGGTTGCATTTTTTTTGGCATTCCCGGGTTGCTGGAGGGCTTGCCCCGGCCCTGCTTGTCGTAACAGTTTTTCCATTAATAAAAGCTTAAAATCATTCCTAATCCAATTATTCCTTTGTTTTGGAGACATTTATATAAAGATCCATTCGGGTCACCACATTCAAACTATTTAATGCATTCTTCAAGTCACTTCATTCTCGGGCCATAAAATACGGCACCCATTTCCATATAACAGCGGTACAAGCATCCTTGTCGTAAGCAGGAATACTGTCATGGGTGGGGGTTACGATCAAGGCTTGCAGGTTGGTATACTCCAAAATGATCACAAAATAAACTGTTTTAAAATCAAAATAACCACTTTAATTAATATTTTATTTACCACCTCGCCCTTACTCCAGGCTATACGCAGGTGTGATAATTACTCTACCGGGTTAAGTCTGAGGAAGTAATATTAAAGGCGAAAGAGTGTGAAAAACATGTGGGGAAACCCTTCAGCAGGCCAGTCTAACACGAGGTTGATACCTTAAACTATTCTGGAGAAGACCACAATTAAATTTAAATTTTAAAAAATTAGTTTAAAAGTAAACACCTGGACACGAGACTTGAAACCAGGACCTTTGGCTTTAGTGCTTTAATGCTCACTACTGAGCTTTTTCAGGACTCGTCCCATGATCAGGGCCATCTTCACTCATAGTTTAATGCCGAGAAATGTGAGGATGTGTGGAATCGTCAGCTACTTTATCAATGACCAATACTATCACGAGCTATCAGATACCACAACCATCTGCGACTTGGGGAATAGCTCAGTGCTAGAGTATTGGCGGGTAAGACAAAGGTCCTGGGCTCATTTCTTGTGTCCAGGTGTCATTTTTTAAACTAAGTTAAATTAAAATAAATCTTTTATACAGAAGCCCCATAGAATAGAACCTCCTGGCAAAGAGTATTGGCTCAGCAACAAATCATTACAAAACAGTTTTTTGATTCAAACTAAAGATCGGGTTTGGTTTATTTTCGCATCTTAAAAAGTTAATTTGTTGAAATTATTTTAGTTTGCTCTCAAATCTATAATTATTTTAGAGAATTCACCATGCAAGTTCTTAGTTTAAAATAAGTTTTATTACTTAAATTACTTCTAATGGTTTTGGGAACTAGAAAGTTCCCGTCCCCAAAGCATAAAATGTAAGCCACCTATCCACATCTTGAGCGGGTTTTATTTCCCGTCTAACTCATAACACTCTTATCCCTATCTTTAGTCCACCTAATTACACTCATCTCTTTCAGATCCATTCTAATGCTATCCTGCCATCTACATCTAGGATTTATAAATCGACTCTTTCCATTGGATTTCCCAGTCAATATTTTTGAACGTGGTTCTAGTTTCTCCCAATCACGCTGCCTTCCTGCTGACCATAAAACTGCAAAGATTGTATTTATAAAATAACGAATTTCCTAAGACAAACCTTATTGTAAAGATGTGTTTGAAACTCGCCTGGGAATTGTGCTGTGATAAGTTTTTTTGCTGTAGATTTTCCTGTGGTCGTCGAAAGCTCTGTACCGCAGCGTGGGGTTGGTGTTCAACTCTCTGGGGCTGCCTGTGATCGACTTGAACCTCCCAACCGGGAAAGTTGTCCTCTAGCAGCTCATCAAACCTCTGCGACAATGTAGCCCCCTTTCTTGTAATAAACGCTCCCTTTCTGGAAGAGGTTCACAAACGATATGCTTGTTTTATGATCTGGAAGTCTGGGGACTTTTTGGTTTTAAAAAGAAAAGCAGGATTATTTGTTCTAAAAAACACAAGCTTGTACACGTTTTTTGTATCGGAGTGTTTTCAAAGCAAATATTCAAAACTGCATACAAACACGATATAATTTTATTCTTAAATAGGTATTTTTCTTACAGTAATATTTCACAAATAGTTAAACTAAGTGAGCGAACTTGTAATGTAATTAAATTTGCCCCCTGAAAAGTATGTGAAAGCATTGACAATAATACCGTCCTAATTTTAAAAAACTATTTAATTTTATTTAAATTATTAGTATATTAAATGGCGCTGAAAGCACTTCTTCTTCTAAGAAGGTACACGCTACGTAAGTGACGTCACGCACGTGACATTAGTCCAAGTCAGGTTGATAAAAATATATATTCAAATAATAACTTCCTCTTCTCGAAGGTTCGAAGAGAGATTTTAAAATGTAACTTGAGTCATTTCTGGCTCTCGAAGCTTCTAGTAAACAAGATGTTTTTTGTCTTGTTTTTTTGTTTTTCTAAACAAACCTTCTCGAAGTTTTCCATGAGCAAGGGGATATATACGAAGAATGGTGCAACGTAAAGGGCATTTTGGTGTCCAATACTGACAGAACTCACTTGGGAAACTTGGCGTCCAGCAAACCTGTCCGCGCCCATACAAAGGCCACGTATAAATTTCGACATGATCTATTTCTCATTAAATAAACAAGATTCATAAAAAAAAAAAACATGTCAAAATAATAAGTGTGATAATATTAATTTAATTCTTTAATTGGCGCTCGATCAGGGCTAAAATACCAATTAACTCACAACATCAAAAAACCGGACCGATTTAATTAGTGCTCGACCACGAAGCAATTACAAGCTAATCAAACGGTGTAACCTTCAATCGACGCTCAACGTGTCAAACCAGAAAACACTTCAATTGGCGTCCATCGCGGTGCAGTAATATTCCAGAACATCAAAAATTGGCGCACAACGGAGGGACCCGTATTCAAGAACTTTCAATTGCGCCCAACGTGGGGCCCGTTCAAGAACGTTTTCAATTGGTTTCCCAAACTTAGGGAAACCGAATTACCTCCCCGAGATACAGCACGAAATACCTCCCCGAGGTAATTAAAGGTGAATCACCGACAAAGCAGCAGAGCAACGCCGAGGACCGATAAGGCAGCACGAATACCCCCCCCGAGATAAAGCAGCAGAGCAACGCCCGGGGACCGAGATAAGATAAAGCAGGAAGCAGCGTCGAGGACCGAGATAAGCAGGAAGCAGCATCGAGGACCGAGATAAGCAGGAAGCAGCGTCGAGGACCGAGATAAGAAGGAAGCAGCGCCAAGGACCGAGATAAGCAGGAAGCAGCGTCGAGGACCGAGATAAGAAAGAAGCAGCGCCGAGGACCGAGATAAGCGGGAAGCAGCGAAACCATCAACCATCACCAAAGAGAAACGGGGGGTGGAGACAAATAATAAAGAAGAGATCACAGATAAGTCCATCAACAGAAACTTAAATTAATTAGTGAAAAATTTAAAATTTTAATGTCATTTGTGCTTTTTGGGGGGTGGAACAGCAAATTTTTTTTTTGTGATTTAAATTAAGGGAACAATAATTTAAAAATGGCAGATTCAAATGATAATAGTGACGCTAGTAGCTATTCTGAAGAGGTAGCTGAAAATAGACCTAGGAATCAGTTGGGTTCTAGAACAATCAAAATGAGGAAATAAGAGAAAGTGAACAGGACAATGAAGATCATTTGCAGAGGGAGAGAGAGAAAGGGAGATAGGACAGAAAAAGAAAGAAATGTTATAGTAGATGAGGAAAGAAAGAGAAAAGAATAAAGAACAAAAAATGGAGCAACCAGTAGTAGATTTAACCCAAATTATGAAAATGTTACAGCAAAAATTTTTTAATTTCAATTTAAAAAAAAATTAGGAATTTTTGATTAATTAATAGGAAAACTTGGGGGTCTGAATAAAATATTTTTTCATCAAGATGATTTTTTTTTTAAAAAAATAAGGATTTTTTAAAATTTTGGTGGGGGTTTTTAAAATTTTTTTAATTTTTTATTGAGTTTAAGAAATATTGATTAAAATAAGAAAAATAAAGAGTAAAAAAAAATAAGTGAAGAGGGAAAAATCTAAGATATCTAGAGAAAAATTTAAATTTTGATATCCCCTTTAGTGTTATTTTCAGTTTTTAAAGGGGAGTGGAATAAGAGGCCCTTTGAGTTTGTTTTTAAAAATTTTTTTTTTTGATATTTAAAATTTTTTGGGCTTTTTGGGTTTTGGGGGTATTGGTTAGGAGATAAAATTTTGAGGTTAAGGGAAGGGGGAGTTAAGGTTTTTTTTAGTTTTGGTCTTAGCTTTTTGGGCAAGTGAAATTTGATTAATTAATGTGTTAAAAAATTTAAGGAAGGCCCGGGGGAAAAAAAGCAGCGGAGGAAAAGAGTGAGGTTTTTAAAAAGGGGGATTTAAAATGGACTTAGATTTAAAATAAACCCTTTATGAATTTAATTTTTTTTTCGTTTGGATAATTATACGCATATGCTAATTACGTTTATGTGTGTTAGGAGATAGTAAGGGTGAATTTAGAATAAGTATGGGCAACCACATAAATAACAATTTCTTAGTAAACGCAATTTATCATAATTAGTTTACCTATTTAATAAAAATGGTTTTATATAGCCAACATAAAAAAAAGTTAGTGATTAGTGTGTCTCCTATTTCTTAGTTCCTTAATACATTAAAATATATTTTAGTTGATCCCAATAATTATTAAATTATTTTACTTGAATTTGTTAACATATTAGAACACATGTTAAATAAAATTAAACTCAAATAAGGTCAATAAATCCCAATACAACCAAACTCGGTAGGGCATTTTTTTAAATAGGTCCAACCCAGATTTTTTTCAACCCTGTTTAAATGTTAGTATACTAATAACAAAATATCTTGTTAAATCCTAGCTAGACCTAAAACATTAAAAAAAAAAAAAAAAAATTTGGGCCCTTTAATTAATTTGTTGGGCATTTTTTTAAATGGGCCAAACGCCGGATTTTTAAACCCTGTTTTAAATTTTGATATACTAATAAACAAAATCATTTTGTTAAATGCGAGCTTGCTAGGCCTAAAATATCCTTAAAAATAATAATTGATTAATTTGTAGATTGGTTTAAATATAGACTATCTGGTTTGCTATACGATAATAATATTATATTATGTATCTACTCAAGATTCCAAAGCATTACTAAAGTGTTTGAAGTATGGGGGCTGAACATTTATAATTAAAACTTATAAAGATTGGTTAAAGTGTCAAATATGGAGATTGGAAAACGCGCCTAGAGTTTTTCGCGTGAAAACCATCGGCCATTCATACCATTACTTGCCGATAACGCGAATATTATGTTGCCGGAACTAATCACGGTACTACAAAGTTGTATTATATTTTTGTGATCGTATATAAAAAAGATTATACATGCCATGTTGATTGGTAGGAAATAATGGTTTGTTAAAATTAATTGATACCATTTGTTTACCGATATTAAATAATATCTCTCACAAGGAACATTTGTAAAATTTACGTAGGCCTAAAATTTTATTTTATATTTATTATAGAGAATATGTACACCTGATATAAAACTTTACAATACCCTCTAGTGCAATTTCCCTCCCATTTTTATCTTTATAATTTCTTGTACTTAAAATTGCACAAAAACTCATCCATTTCATAACATTCCACAAATAAGTGTCCCCGCACAAGCAATTCTTTAGTTGCCGCCATTTTGAATTGTCTACTTGCATTAGTAAAGTTGGAAGGTGACCAACTTTTTTCATTTGCAAGTGGACTTGCTTGTTAGTAGCTTGCATGTCTGTTTACACGGTGCAATCTGTGCGCGCGCAGCCAAAATTAGTGTACTTGCATTAGTCAACTAACCACCGTGTCAACGGGCCTTAAGTCTCTACTTTCAGATACACATTTGGGGGTATTGTAATGTAATTGATTTGCCCCTGAAAAGTATGTGAAAGCATTGACAATAATATCGTCCTAATTTTAAAAAACTAATTTAATTTTATTTAAATTATGTAGTAATTTTAAAAATGGCGCTTAAAGCACTTCTTCTTCTAAGAAGGTAACACGCTACTGAAAGTGACGCCCCGCACGTGACATTAGTCAAATCAGGTTGACAAATATATATTTCAAAAATAACTTCCTCTTCTCGAAGGTTCGAAGAGAGATTTTAAAATGAAAACTTGAGTCAATTTCCGGCTCTCGAAGCTTCTAGTGAAACAGAGATTGTTTTTGTCTTATATTTTGTTTTTCTAAACTAAACTTCTCGAAGCTTCCAGAGCAAGGGATATAATACGAAGAATGGTGCAACGTAAAGGGCAGTTGGTGTCCAATACTGACAAGAACTCACTTGGGCACTTGGCGTTCCAGTAACACCTGTCCGCGCTCATACAATAGGCCGCGTATATATTTCGACATAAACTATTTTCTCTTTAAAAATAAACAGAGATTCATAAATAAAAAACATGTCAAAAAAATAAGTGTGTAATATTAATTATAATTCTTTAATTGGCGCTCGATCAGGGGGGCATAAATACCAATTAACTTCACAACATCAAAAAACCGGACCGTTTAATTAGTGCTCGACCCCGGGGCAATTACCAGCTAATCAAACGGTTAACTTCAATCGACGCTCAACGTGTCAAAACCCGAACACTTCAATTGGCGTCCATCGCGGTTTCAGTAATATTCCAGAACCCTCATAATTTCGCCCAACGTGGGGCCCGTATTCCCAAAAACTTTTCAAACTATCTTCCCTAAAAGTGTGCAAAGATCATATGAACGCCAATTTAAACCCAGATCGCACCGTTACCATATGTAATTTCCACCCTGACACTATGGTACACAAGATGCGACCAAAACCTGAGTAACTTGTCCGTGGGTGTAGAGTGCCTTCTTGCGGCAAATTTCCGTTAACACCACTTGTGACGTTCACGGCACACTATTAACAAAGTCTTAGTACAGTAGAACTTCATTTATTCCAACTCCAGTCATCCGGATCGTTATCATATATAGTGTTGTTTTTTATAATTGCTATACTGTACAGTACTGGAATTTATCAAGCCTGCGTCGCCGTGAATGGCGATGGTATTTTCTTGCCGGCCACTCTGCCATTTTAAGCCGCATGCCATCACCACTCCCCCATTCATATTCATGTTATTCTTGTTTAATAGTAGCAAAAAGCTTAAACTTACTGTATGTTTTACTACAGTACTATAATGTGATTACACTTCGCTGTAATATTGAAAAAAAACTATAAATACAAGTTATTTTAGAGTATATTTTGCGTTTTATTTAGAAATATTTCCTTAATTAAATGATTAAGCCATCCATCCGGATTTCTGAATATTCGATCACGTCCGGAACTCATTAATCTGGATAATTGGAGTTCTACTGTACATCGATAATAATGTATTTCTTAGATTCAAATGTTATCTAATATCCATGCTAGTTTCCATTCACGATTCGCCATGATAATATATCTGCCGATATCCTCATCCGTGATGGTCTCTATCTATCTAATCAAAACAAGTAGTGTCATTCAGATTAGATATCACTGAGTTCATTCAGAGTTTTGAGAACAACACCAAGTTGAAATTTCTCCAATAATTTATCCTGGGATTTTCAGTTGCTATTTCACTTTGATGAGCAATTAGAGAAAATACAATAAAACTGTAATCAATAATACATTATACGCAGATTATACCCTTTTAACGGTTTTTAAAACCCCTTCTCTAAATAAACAAGGAAAATTTTTAACAAAAACATGATTTTGAATTGATCTTTCCCTTGAATTTTAAATTCAAACACTTTTGATAACTACAAAACTAAAATAATTTAGAAAAACCCACCACACAAAACGTAAATCATTTTGAAAAGCAATAACATTTTGTTCAGACAGTTCAAAAAAGGGCCCCGGGCCAAATTAGCTAAATTGATCCACGCATTTGGGATTTATCGGGAACTACATCCGGCAGTTAGACAGATAGACTCAAAAGAAAATTTTTTTTGCACCCGACAGAGGATAAAGTAACGAAAGAAGTAAAAGGGCCCTCACCAAAACATGATAAGAACTGGCATTGTGGGATAAAATTAATTTTATGTTTCAAACGCATATTTAGCCCTTTGGGGGTGGGAAAGGGAGAATTAAACAAAAATAACTTTTTTCAATTATTAGAAAGACTGTGTAAAGGAAAGGGCAATTATGATGGGATACCTAATCCCGATTGGGGACAGAGAAAGAAGGGTTTGGGGATTTTTAAGACATGATGGAGGGGGAGGAAAAATGAGAAGGAAAAAGGCTACTGGAACTATTTGCATGCATGGATGAAAGGGCCCAAACAGTTGGTACATGAATACAATGGAAAAAACAATACAATTACAAAACATTTGGAAAGGGGAAAAGGATGTTAAGTTATTTCTTTAGGACAAGAAAAGCAAAGGCAGACGGAAAAAGGTAAGTATGATATTTTGTTTTAAATAATAATAATCACAGGTTGCAGTGACGACATAGGAATGAATCTGGAAAACGTATTTTAAGCAAAAAGAAAAATAAGGGGGGGGGCTACAAATAAAAAGGAAAGAAAACGGCATTTAATAAAGACAAGAAGTTTTAGTGCCTAAGGAAAAAGTAAATTGAGAGGGAAGGGGAAAGGTAAAAAATATTTGGTGATAGCTGCAGTGCATGATTTTTAGGGATTAAAGGGAGAAACCGTGGTGGAACGCAATTTAAAGAAGCATGGGGGATACAAACAATATTCAAAGGATTTCTAAGAATAAAATGGGGAAAACAGGGAAAAAATATAGAGAGGAGAAGAGAAGGCAAGAAATTTGGGTATGAAGCCAAAGGGCAAAGAGAAAAATAGACAGAGATACTAAAAGGGAATGGTAAGGCCCAATTGGTTTTAATACTAGGGAAAAAAAAACAGGTAAAGAGAAAATACAAGGTTTGAATAAGGAATGAAAAAGGGAAGAAGATAAAACAGGAAAATAAGAAATCAAAACTATGAAGAAATTTTTAAATTATTTCAACCGGGAAGAGGAAAGGCTGAAAGAAAGAAAAGGGAGATGAAGAAAGAGCAGACAAGGGGAAGTAGGTCCCACAAAAATAAAAGGGGAGGATCATAAAAGAAAATAAACAAGAAAACACCGGGTTTGGATAAATTTAACTGTGTAAATGATAAAACCACGGGAGAAGCGCAATTCAAGGGTTAAAAAGGGGTTTTTAAAGTGATATGAAAGATAACAAAATCACGGAAGACTGGAAGAAAGAAAAAAAAGAAAAATTAAAGGGCAGGGAAGTAACACAAAAAATTTTAAAAACAAGGCTACATAAAATTTTTGTTCTCTATAAACACTATAGAAAGACAAAAATTTTTGGGAAGGACTTTGTAACTGTATTTATGGATAATGGGGGTGGGAATTATCGGGAAATAAAGGAGGAGGCTTATTTAATGAGAGTAAAGATTATTATAAGGGAAAAAAGGGTTGTTTTAAAGATTTGAAAAACACAACTCATATTTCTTTATCTTTTTCTTATTATTTTTTTCCATATTTTTTCCATTTTTTTTACAGTGGGACATCACGTTATTCCCCCTCTAGTTCACCACCTCTTCTCTTTTTTTTAAAAATCATATTGAAATTTCCCCTTCTTCCATATCTTTTTCTATTTCCATATCACTTCCAACGCCTTTTTAAACCATGAATTCCTGTTTTCCTGCGCTTATCTTTTACACATTATTTCATCCACACCTGATTTTACGATAGAGAAAGGTGGAAAAGGGGGGTTACAAAAAAAATTGAGGAAGTAGAGGAGAGCACCTCACCACAACAACTATTAGTAATGGAAAAAGAAATGGCATGAATTAATGAAAAGGAACTCGCTAAGGAAATAATAAAGCCACATTTTCTGCTGCTTGAAGGTATGGAGAAAAAAAAAAGAAGTACAGGAACACTACAGGAATGGAATGGGAGTTAAATAGTGTAAATGAAATTTAGCTGGTTTAAGGTAAATAGGGTAATGATGGAAGGTAGGCCTGTAAGCATAAAGTTGGATGGCTAGAGCTAAAAAAATATACTTGGTAGAATCCTTAAAGCGGATGGGGTAAGGATAGGCGTATAGAGTATCAATTTTATAAGAGGGAGCAGGGGAAATTTTTCATGGGTGTGTACAAGATCTGCTATACATAAATAAGTGCCTTGGCATGTGGGAAGTGTGTATAGGGCAACTTTGAAAATTAAATTACATATGCAACAAAAACAGGACATTAAATTAAGGAGACTAGGAAAGTGGGGTCTGGCAATGAATTTGTGGGGACAAGTTACTGTCACGAGAAAACGGGAATTGGGAAAAAATTATCCGGAAAGATGGGAAACGGAGTACATAGATAGAATGAAGCCATACGAGATGGTATGGGCATGTAATGAGAGGGAAAAGGAAAAAATACCAAAGAAATGGGAGAGATTATTAAAGAAAATACCACAATGTCTACCAAACATGGGAGGAGCGGATAACAAAAAGTGTGAAAGGGGAGGGGAAAAAAAACAGAAGCGTTTAAAGGACCAAAAAATTTTGGGAAAAAGGACAGAGAAGATGGAGGTTTTTTAAACTGAACTGACCCAGACACGGGCGGGAAACAGTTGTTATAAACGCACACTTTAACCCTTTTTTCCCGCATCAAATGGACTTAAAATTACACAAAATAATAATAATAATAAAAATCCACAAGTACCGAATTGTATGGCATAAATCCAAATTATGGGCAAATCAGTTTATTTCTACAATTATAAATATTTGTGAAAGGGACTAGCCAACCATAAAGATTTGCATAAATAAAAATTTTAAATTAATATATATTTTAAAATAAATAAAATATATAAAATTATAAACATGGGCAAATTTTAATTAGGGTTTCATTTAGGGATTTTTTTAATAACCACGGGCTAAAACAAAAAATTTTAAAATTAATATTCTTAAATATTACTGGGGGTTTGTGTCACCTCTTTTAAAACCCGATTTTAAATATGAACGAAAGTCGTGAACAAACGCCTATGGTCTCATAATATGCCCCTTTTTCGAGCAAGTCTGAGAGATCCAGGGATTTTTCACAATACGTATAATCAGGGATCTTGGACAAAATACACTTGTCATAAAACATTTATTATAGATTATGCAAAATGGTTAATTAAAACCGAAATTATAACCATTTAACATTGAGATTACTTAGGGATGAGACAAAGACAAACCCTTTCACTGGACATTTAGAACAATAGCTATAAGAAGTATTTTTCATTAATAGGGGCTTGCTTGTTCTTAATTTCCTTCAGCTATACTTGAACGGCTTTATCGCCTTAAAAAACTTTTAATTATTGTATAACACCCCCCCAGCCTGACAAATACACGGAACGGAATTTTTTTTGGGTAATGTAATTTGTAAAAATTGATTTTAAAAAAGCACACAAAAATTTAGGATATTATTACTAAATCGAAAATAGAAACAAAAACAAATAATAAATAAAAAAAATTACTAAGAAACATCACTTCTTTAAAACAATACACACTTACCAATTACTATCTAACATTGTCATTTCACGCGTGTAGTGTATTTTAAAACCAAATTCAAATTAGGCTGACTTTTGTTTTAACACTGTTAGATTTTATGAAAAAACCTTTCCAAAAAATTTATATTAAAGAGCTCACACTGCGTGATGTGTTGTTTTGTGACATGTTTTTTTTTAGCAAGTAAAAAAATGTGGTTAACATGTCGTGACACGCATCATCCCAAAACGGGACATCCATATTTTTCATCAAGACGTGTCGAAGCATCATAAATGACTTTTGATTAATTAGTTTTTTTTTATTTATTTTTCCTTGGAATAATGGGGGGTAGAAAACCTTTTACTGAACCTAGTGTACATTAGACCGTTTTTCAGCTTTCAAAGTTCGGGGCAAAAATTAAAAATTCCCAAAAATTCACCCCTCTCGGCTTTAGGGGATATAAACCTCTCGTATGTTCCATTTAAATTTTAACTAAAAAATACTTTTTCACTCTCCTCTTCATCAAGTTCAGCTAATGAATACTAATATCTTTTAAAACCTCCTCATTTTCAAATAAAGCTAATGATATAGGCCTACAAAATCGCTACCTCTTCCTCATTTTCATCAATTCCTAAGATATACTAATAGCTATTACACTCCCTCATCTTCATCAGTTCAATAATGATTCAATATCTGTTACACTCTCTCATTTCATCAAGTTCAGATAATGAAAAAACAAATACGTTACACTCTCCTTTTCATAAAGTTCAGATAATGATAACTAATACTGTTACACCTCCTATCTTCATAAGTTCAGATAAGTCTTTTATCCTTTTTAGTCCACCACTTTACATTCAAAAAACAAATCAAAACAAAATGGTGTGCTCTGATCAAATAAAGAAGCAACGACACGATTTCAGCCCCAAAACGACACAAACGTATTACATCAAGCAGTGAAATAATCTTTTGGAGCTAATGTTGCTGTGATGGGTTTGACACTGAACACTAAACGTCAACGGGGTCTAAATTTTGGGACGTAATTCAAAATAGTTTGACTAAAAAATATCTTTTGAATTCACCCAAAATATCGATCTGCCTACAATTAGGGTTGACAAAATCCTTTTAGGTGCCCCTAGGAGGATCCCGAACTTATTTTGATTTCCCATATTGAACCCCTTTTACTTGATTTTTTAAATTACAGTATAATTATTTTATCATTTTTTTTAACTAGCTTATTTAAAACTTAATTTAAAAAGATAACCCAATCATATAAAAATGATTTAATAAAAATTAAACCCATTTTTAGTTAACTGACCCATATAAAAACAAAAAAGATTGGGAGATTGGAAGTGACGAAACCTAGTAGCAATTTTACTTAACATAACAAAGCAAATACTGCTGATTCATTACTCAACACCCACTCTTTGTTCATTGATACTAAATTGACACAGATTAACGATTTCATACCAAAATTTATTTTTGTATAAACCCTTTAAAATTAAAAACTGCTAGTTGGTTCTAAAGGCGCACATAAAAAATAACTCAACTTTGTTTTCCAAACTTTCAGCACATAAGGGTACTTAACTTAAGTTTTAGTCATTTGAAATCTCACATTCTTAGCTAACCAATTTGCACTTTGTTGTCCACAAAGAGAATAGTAGGACACGGGAAATTTATCAAGTTCCAGACATCATTCTTAATCACCAGGGTTTTTATTGACTGCTAAAATGTTCTATATATTCAGCTTCTGTAGTTTACTACTGACAGACCCTTTTCGATAAGATCCCGGGGACTGGTGACCTCCTAAGAACTGATATATCCTTTTTGAAATTTTTATTTTTTTTACCCCCAGCAACTAAATATACCTTTTTAACTCATTTTTGCTTTACTGGGTAGAAAAATACCGTAACTCTATCTTAGCTTGAATTAAATTTATCTTTTTAAAAAGGGATGCTAGTGAATAAAATTGGGGCTCATTTATAAAACGACTGGTAAAATTTAATTGCAAGTGATATCGGGACTGTCACTATTGCAAGAAACACCAAACTTCAAACTGCTTCACGAAAGGTACTCAAGAAACTCTTAGTTTTTTCCCCCACTTCATGTGATTGCAATTTTGCATAGAAATTTGTTCATTGATCTCCAAGGATCCTTGGACTTAAAACATTTTATTATTTTTTTTAATTCTTTAGATCTTGTTCCAACAAAAAATTGCAGTCATTTCTTTAATCCGAACTGTCCCTTAATTCTCATCCACACGTACCAACTTTTCTGACAATTACTTTACTTTCCACCCACACATAAAAAACAATCAAAACTTCAACTTTATAAATCGTTCTCTAAATACACACTATTGATTCCTAAGGCTTTAATTTTCAAATGATTTAAACATTCCAGGAATTCTTATTTCAGCAATGGGCTTCGCCCATAAAACTTTTCCCTCGACTTGCAGCCCATATTTAAATCCCCTTCTGAAACATTCTGGTGTTTTAAAAAAATTTTCTTAAAACAGTTTTTTATTCAAGCTCTATCACTTTCATATCATAGCTCTTTTGCAATGCAAGATATTCTGATAGAATCGTACCTGATGGCTGGTGAAAATTTTTTCCGTATAACCGAGCCTGCCTTTTTTGACTATCTTTTGCGCATAGCCGTGCTTTGAATCGCTCGAACGCCCATCTTTCTTTTTTTTTATATACCCATTTGCACTTACAGCTTGTCCTTCGAACTAGATTTTTTTATGGTCCAATTTCATAATAGTTAAAGATGTCATATTTCCTCCAAAGCAGGGACCACCCTTAGAATACGGGTCTTTTTAATGCTTCTTGGCCGTTTGGGGCACCTCAAAATTGCTGCACATCTGTTTCAATTGTTTTTTGACAGACTAAAATCGTTTCGGTGGCCTTCTAATACTCTTTACGAAGGTTGGCCCTGTACCTCTCTTGCTTGTAAAAAATCTTTTTTTTGGTTGGGAAATTTTTCCCCTCGTCTGATACACTTTCCCCTCAAATTCTACTCTTTAGTTAATTTTTCTTAAAGTTAATTATAATTAAATTTCGGTCTTTAAATTAAAGCACCTTTACCCATTTGTTCATTAAATAAACATCCAAAACTACTGCATTTTCCCTTTATAGGGGATGATACAATCGTAGTTAACTATTTACCGTCATAACCAATAAAAATTGCCTTCTTGGGTTTTTCTTTCAAATTTAGTATGAGCTTGTTTGAGTATATGCTTATAAACGCTGCCCCAAAAATGTACCAGTGCTTCAAGGTTATCTTTTTTCCAGTAAACATCTCTAACGGTGTCACGTTATTGTTTACCAGCTTGGCCGCTTTTTAAAATGAAAACACTCACATTTCTGCTTAAACCCCCACGTGCTTCGGGAGTTCTGTATCAATCAACTTGGCCCTGGCCATTCTATAATTGATCATTTTTCCCACTCGATACGCCCTTTCTTTTCCCCACACAGTAGGGAGCTTTCCAGCAATAGTTCCTTTTTTAAAATGCTCTGTAAATTTTTTTTTTAAAATTCATGACCATATCACTTTTAAGTACTTTTTTTGTTTCCATTTGATTCACGAGTATATCATATCTGGAATTGTAAGAAAAATCAAAAACATTCTATTGACTTTACAAAATCAAAAAAATTTATATGAAGTGAGTCATATTTAAATAGCTAAAATAATTAGCCCCTACCATGCCGAACGGGCAATTCATACAACATCATGTGTATGGCTCACCGGGTTTACTTTCCGAGGACTAAGATTTTCATAAAGGCAGTAAATGTTTTTAAAACCAAATTTACACGACTCACAAAACAACTTGACAATGTTGTTCACCTTTAACCCTGGAAATGCCCCGACTTCTATGGTCTTGAAGTTTTTGACCGGGATGCCCAGTCGTTCTGCCAAACTTCATGACCCCTCCACTGAATTTGCCTGCCATGATTCTATTCAAAAAAAGCACCTGTAACATTGATAGCCATTTTTATTTCCATTACAACAGATCGATTCTGTCCTGAAAATCTGCATTTTCATTTTTTGCTTTCATCAAAAATCCCCTAACTTTTTTACTTACACTTCCCCTATTGATAATAGATTTTTCTTAAGTTCAAAATATAATATTTCCAAGTGTCGAAGCTCCCCTGCCCATTCATTTCCACAGACCGATACCTTCAGTTTAAACGTAGCATTATCCCCAACTGTACGACATTTTTAGATAGTCTTTGGTTTTTGAACAGAAAACCCTCCTTATGATAATAAAGTGTTTTTACGCAGGACTGACAGCCCCTACACATTTCACATCCAGAACAATAAATTTTTGGTTTACACTCAAAGAAACATGCCCTTGACTTATCCTTACTTTTAACCCTGTTTTTCTCCAGCCAGTTTTTCGTCACTTTTTTATAGACCCTTTGGGCCAAAATAAAAACATTTTATATTCTTCTTTCCACTTGGTTTTCCATGATTATATTTCTTTTTCCCCTGGGGACCTTGACTTTTCTATTTTTGAAATTTTTCTGAACGTTTTGGCGCAAACGCTTAAAGACATAATCGTACGCATGAGCCACTTTTCCCTTTCCCGGGGAAGTTAGAAGTTAGGTTTTTCAAAATCTACATTCCTCAGCGCATGAATCCCAAGCACTTAAACCGTTAAGCTGCTCGCAAAATCTCAAGGGCTTGGCAATTTTGTCCCCCCATCGTAAACAGATTCTCGACGTCCGCTAACGACAAACCATTGACTCGACAAAATTTAATGCTGAGCGACCTGTTCGTTGTAATCACTTAAAAGCGAAAACGCGCTTGAACAACCTTTTTACAAACTGCATTTTCGTGAACGTTTTTGAGGAAGCCACATCTGGGCCCCCCGTCTCGCATGCGATGAATGTTGCATTACTAATTTAAGTCCCTTTAAATTTTCAACATTCCCTTTCGTTTTGTAGTTCCACACCTTAAAATCCTCAATTCAGTTCTGCCGGCCTTTCCTTCTTGCATTTAAAGAGTCCAAAATTTTTTCCGCCCCCAATATTATTTCCCTTTGATATTTTCAAAGTTAAAAATTATTACCATCAAATTTCTGAATGGGAAATTCTTGATTTTTTTCCACTTTTTTTAACCTTTACTTTTTTTTCGCCCAAAAAATTATCCCGTACATTTTTCTGAGCCTCACAAGGGTTTAAAAAAAGACCAAAAAAATTGCGTCTTTTACATTTCCGCTTTTAGTACGTTAACAACGCGGAACTTTTAAAAATTTTTCCTTTATTTTACTAACACAATGAACAGGACTAAGAAATTTTAACATAAAGTTACATCGTTTTATCAAAATGAATTAATACAAATAACCTCTTTGTAAATTTTAATGGCGCCATGTACAAACAAACAAGACTGGGGGGGGAAGTGACGTAGGCCCATTAAAAACTTTATTGATAAAGAAAGCAAAGCAAAGACTACGTGAGCAATACTCAACAATTTAAAAAATTATTTTTGCTCAAACAAAAACCCGGTTTTCCTTTTTCTACTTTCACTGGCCCTGCACTTTTCTCAGGGCCCTTTCCCCACCTTTTTTTTGAGGGAACAGTTTCCAACCTCATCACCTTCCCTAATTAAAACTTTCAAACATTGTCTAACTAAAAAGACAATCGAACACTTTTTAAAACTTCACAAATCACTTTTATTAAAGGGGCATTACATAACTTTGGGATCAAAAAAAAATTTAAGAAGCAAACAAAAATTTCCCTTACTTGTGACAGAACACCAAACATTAGCAAAATCTTTCTAAAACAAACAGCCAGTTGGGTTTAACTACCCCTCCCCGGTAAGACAATAAAACCGAGCGTTTTTCCCATGCTAGTTGGGATAGGGAAGGGGCCCCGCAAATAGCGGGAAAACTTTTTAAATTGTGACATCACCTCTGATGTTATGGTTGTGGTGTCAACAAAGGGGGGGGGAAGCGCACGAATAACGATAATTCTTCGAGTATTGTGACCAATTTTACACTCAGATAGATTTTTAAAGATGATTTTTTTTTCCCCCTGGGAAATTTAACCAAATAAAAAAACAAAAAAGTTTAGACACAATTTCCACTGTCCATTGACACACCCACTGAAAACGCAAGGTTCCCCGACTTTTATTTATTAAAAAAACTTGGGTTCCCCACAACAAAAACTTTAAAGCGAGGTGTGTCAAAGCACTGAATTTGCCTAGGGTTTTAAATGGGCGCTCCTGGGGGGGCTGATAGAGAAACCTTGACCACCTGTATAGGGCCAGGTAAGATCAAAACTTAATTATGGCATTTTGTTTTATGGTCACGAGACCTTTAGCGTTAAATAAAATAGATATTTTGCACCATCTTAATTCGACGTCTACTGCTGCTTTTTTATACCATCCACCGTCGCATCTTGCAGCGACATACCCCCTCTTCTACCCGTGTCCCAACTTCAGTTTTTATGTTTGAAGCTGATTCATCCCGAGCATTTTCTTAACGTCCTGTGTTCCCTCCCCCAGTCTGTCTTTATAAAACCAAATAGCGTAGTGCAAGCCCCTTGGGGTCAGGGTGCTATCGGTTTTTTTAAAAAGTGTGGGGTAGTCTTACCCACATCCTCCGGTTTAAATTTTCTTCCTGGAAGATACTTTTTCCTCAATTTTTATTTTATCTTGCTAAGATGGCCATGTCAATGCTTCCCCTGGGGTGCGCTTTTGGGGAGAAGGAAAAATTTTTAAATCTTTTTTCCTGGGAACCAGAGTTTTTTACTGCGAATTTTAAAACCATTTTCAAAACCTGGTTTTGTTTTTTCAGGTCACCTTCTGTTCTCAACTGACGGATTCCATGAGTGCCTGTTGGCATTGTCCAATCTGTACTCCTGAATCCCCTTATCAAATGATACTGAGCAAATCTTTAAAATCGATTTTTTAAACACCCCGGGTCACTTTCTGATAGATTCCCGGTCACGCAGGTCTTTTTGGGAAAAGGGTGGGAGACCAGCAGCCCAAGGGGGTGTCCATCTCCCTCCTGATAGTCTGGGGGGTTTAGTTTTTTTGACCCAAAGGGTTTTTGTTCGGTGTGGGGGGCTTACCACCTGGGACGACAGTGGGTTTTTACCCCTGCCAGAACAAGCTACGGGCCATCAGGGGCGGTTTGGGCACGGTGGGCCCCTTCTATCGAAAGTCTAGAAGAAAAGGTCGTCGTGATGACACTCCGCGTCGGCCCGTATCAAGGGGCGATGCGAGCACGCCCGAGTACAGGGTACCTACAGACATAGGGCCCGTCGTAAAACAGCGTCCCCGATCGTTTTTTTGCGCACAGCGCCATGTTTTGGAAATATTCCTTTAGTAGGCAGAGTATAGCCGACAAGCCCGGGGCCAACTTTGCAACTCAAGATATTTTCCATTTATCGTACTACACAGGCTCAACCTGCCTGTCCTGGCTGTCTCAGCATCGTCCTTTTAACGGGCCTTTTACCCCTGGAAATTTTTTTTAAGAGGGGATCCCCCCACAGTGTGGGACCACATTTTGGGTGGGGTTTTGCAAATATGCCCCCATCGCCTTCTCTTTAAATTTTTAAAGGGACCTTTTTCTTTTTATTTGGCGGGAGTGTGGATGAAATTATATGTTTACTTTTTTGTTTTACCGTCAGGGGAATCTTTTTAAAAACCATTTTGAGTCACTTTTAAAAGTAGCTCATTTTGGGTTTGTCTCAATTGAGAATATTTTTAACGTTTTGTGTACTTTTATATGTTGTTTTGTCTTTTTTAACATTTTTTGTATGCTTTTAATATTTTTTTTATTTTTCTTTTAAGCTTTTTTATTTAAAATTTTTTAAAAACTTAGTTTCCTATTTTTAATGAGTTAACACCTGGGGGAAATTTTAGCAATTATCACTCAATTCATTTTAATAGCCCCTTTGAGAATTCCCATGAATGGGCTCAAACGGTATACCTCACATTGTGAATTTTTTATAACATATTTTGTATTGTAATTTATTTTATTTCTTATTTCCCGCAGGGGGGCATTTTTATGACTCCCCCATGGGAATTCTACTGTTTATTTTATAATTTTAAAGCCCTAATACTTCGTTGTGTCGACGGCCTCTAAAGACATAGTAAATAATAACGCAAAGGAAATCTAAAGATAAATTATTATCTATTTGTTTTTTTTCAACAAATATTTGTTTTTTAAAAACTCACTTTTTAACATTTTGCAAGCAATTCACTTCAGATGTAACCATGCGCAACATGAAAACAGGATCTTAAAAAAATTGAAAATTTAAAAAATTTGACAAAATCAAAAATTTGATGAACGTAGGCACTTTAAAAAAGATAAGTTTCATTGACAGTTTGATTGATCCTTAAAAAAAGATTGACTTATAAATATTTTTCCACTACAAAAAACGATTTGGGAATTTTAACAGTTTTTATTTTTGGGGTTTTTGTGAAAAACCCCTTCAAAGAATTTTCTTCTTTATTCCCTTTAAATAAACTAAGACACTTTTTGATCAATAACATTTTTTAATTATGAAAAGCTCGAAAATGAAAAGAAAAATATATTGGATCCAATACCAACCCTCCCCAACAGCATGCATTGAAAAAATACCCGTGGGAATGAATGAACATGTTCAAAAATTCTTTTTTTGGTGTTGACAATTCCGTTTACTCTGCATCAAGTGAAAGAATGGTGCTTTAAAACAAAAAAACCTTTCCAAAAACCCCATATAAACAATAACCATATTTAAGTGTTTAGCCATTGAGAAAAATTTGTCATGGAACATAAATTTTAAGAAAAAGAGATATAATATCTGCCCAGAAAAACCGTCGAGAGAGGTAAATATATATTAAGAAAAATCTAAGGTAAGATTTTTACTATATTTATTACGTATTATATATATATAGGTATTTTTGTATTTTATGCTGAGGGAAAAACATAATAAATGACTAATACTCCATTTGAACAACCGTTCAAACGACTGTTATTTTAAAGCTGGTGAAAGAGAGAGAAATTAGATCCCGTGCAATGAAAGAGATATCGCTGCAATACGAGCCGCACGAACATGTGAAAATAATTTTATTTTTTTTGACCCAAAGGGGAAAAATAAAAAAAATTTTTTAGGATCTTTTTTCCCCCCTTTTCCCCCGTAAAAGTTAAAAAATTGGGGAATTTTTTAAATTATATCTTTAAAAACTATTTAGAAAATGACACCTCTTAATTATTTATAATTCAACCCTTGAGGCATTTAGTGTTTTACTTTAAACATTTTTTTTTTAGTTTGGTACTTTAAACATTTTAAAAATTAAATTCTCAGAGGCATTTTTAAAAATCCCCATTTTTTTTCTCTCTAAAAAAGACTCTCTTAATCATTTGAATCAAGCCGTAGCCATCGAAATTTTAACGGGGAAAATTTTGGGGGACAGCCCACTAGCCACTGAAGTCAGAAAAAAATCATAAACAATAAACGCCTATTTTATCAGCGTTTGGAGAGGTTTTTAAGGGGTTTTTTTTTAAAAATTGTAAATCAAATATTTTCTATGTTTTAGAAATGTACACAGTGCCCTTCCCTTAGATTACAACATTTGTATTGAGCACTTCTAAGTTAAGGCAAATCTAGTCTGGGGTTTTTTAGAGCTAATTTAGTATTTTTTAAATAGAGCAAGAGGTTAAAAATTAGTTCTTGTAGAAAAGGGGGAAAACCCCCACAGCATGCATAAACTAAAATTGTGCCCCAGTTTTCCTTTAAAAAATACATGTTTAATTGACCAATATATTGAAGACCGGGTTTATATGTTAACACACAGAGACAATATTTAAAAAGGTAGGCCAATGACTGTTAGGGTTAGGGGGGAGGGGGAGAACAGAGTTTTTTTTACCCTTATTTTTGTTGCCCAGCCTTCCGACGACCCTTAAAAGTCTTTTCAGATAGGAGAAACTTTTATTTAAGGGACTAAAGTTCCTAAAAGTATTTTCATATATACACGTCAAGTCATATGACTGTTTTGTCCCTTTTTAAAAAAATATATATAAAATATCAAACAAAACAAAAATAATAAAAAATAATTTAATAAAATATATTTGTGTTTGTTTAAAAAGGGTTTTTTCTTGAAAAATTTTGTGACTAATGTTTTGTGTGATTATTGGAATTCATATGCTAGCTTTGCAATACAAATTTAGCATTTGATGTAAGTATACAAATATTAACTAATTATCACACTGCACATTTAAAAAAATAAAACTTGAATTTTCCCTTCACGCGATTTTACGAACTGCGTCAGGGATCGGAACTATAACTAAACACCCCCGCCCCCCGCCGGGCCCCCTTTTTTCCTCCTCTTTGCAACCATTTGACAGGTGGGAAAGGGTTTTTCTGTCGCCCGATCTCAAAAACTTTCCCCCTTCATCACTTTCCCACATCCACAATACTATATTTATTTTTTCAACATTTAACTTTTTTGTAAAACCCACTTGTTGTCTGGGTAATTAAAACAAACACAAAATATTTTAAAAAAAGAAATTTTTTAAAATAAAATGGGGTAAAACTATTTTACAACTTTTCTTGTATACTTTTATTTTTTATTATGTTTAAAAAACCCAAAAAAAATAAAAAGACTCAACTGGAAAAACCCCCAAACCCCATCCCCCCTATACAGCCTTTTGGAAAGTTCTTCACCCAGAATATTTTTTTTTTTGGATACCCCTAAACCTATATAGTTGTTTTTCCCCAACGGATTTTTTTCTTCTTTAAATTTAATTTTACTAATAGTCCCCCAACATCCAATTTTAAAATTGATCTCTCAGAAGCATTTGAAAAGATTTTTATGTTTTTAAATTATAGCTTTAACTTATGAAAGTGGTCTCCCAAACCACATTTTTGAAAATTTAGTACTTTTAAAAACAATTTGGGGTATCCCTCGTTTGAATTTTTTTTTAAAAACATGCGTACATCGAAGATATTTGGGGGGCCTCTTACGTAAATTTTTTTTAAAAATCGTTCCCTAAAAGATATTTAGAGTAATTTTTGGCTGTAATTTTTTTGAAAACTAAATCCTTTATAAAACATTTGATGGTCCTTTCCCCGAAAGTTTTACAAAGTAAAGCCTTTTTTAATCATTTAAGTTTTTTCAAGGCCATATTTAAAATTTTCTATTTAAACCAATATACTGAGATGAAATTGACTCACAGATGTGCTAACACGGGGTACTTTATAAACTCAGCCTCTTCCATTTCCAAATCATGTTGAAATAGCTTCCATTTGTCTCTTTCCATTTTGCTGAGACCTCACGTCCCTGAGCTGCACCATATCCCCATCTTTTCCCTTTTCTCGTGCATACCCTTTTACAATAAAAGCCGCTCTAGCCGTCTTCTTCATCTATTTCCCCCATCATCCCTCAGCTCGCGATCACGAAAACCCACCTCCTACACCACAAAAATCCTCTCTTTTCCACTGGGGTCCAAACTAATGTTCCCCCTCCCTGTTTTTTGGGGTGTTTTCTTTTTTTCACGGATACCTTACGCCCAATATGGTTTTCTCAAAGGGTTCACCCAAAACCCCAAGGTCACAGAATTTTTTCGTTACCCGATCACTTTCTAAAATTTAGATTTTCCCCCTCAACGACTCCTTTGGATTTGAACTATTAATATTTGTGATCATATTGGTTTACTGCTTTTTAAAAAACTATCACCCTGGAGTTTTTAAGATTTTCTAATGTCTTTTTCAGCCAATTAAACAGTTTTGATCGGGTCACATTTCCTTTTTCTTTGGAGAAACGTCATTCAGAATTCGTTTTTTCCAAAATTGGGGTTTTGATCGAGTTTATATTCTTATTAATTTTTTTATCGTCTTTTTCTTGGAAATCGTTTTTAAAGACTCGCGTTGTAAGCTAATCACTAAAGTTTCTATCGGATCTTTCACTGTATCAGCTTCAGCCACTGCCTTCTTCCAAGTTGTGTCACACTCATTTTTGATTGTGTTAAACATATTATATATAGGGTACTTATGGGGATGGCGTCAGTGGAGTGATAATCTTTCCTCAGACGCATGATATTTTCTGAAGTGTTAGTTTCCTGAACGGAAATAAAAGAATCCGGCACTGAAGCACAATTTGACGATTTAGAAGTCAACACACTAGTTGATTTTGGCATTGAAGATTTGAGGGTGGATTATAAGTTCCTTTTTGTAGTAGTTTCCATCAAGCTCATCGTCTACAAACTCTGTTCTCAGATCTGGTTTTGGTGATGGCTGCAAGTCCATGTATGTAAATCTTTGACATAGCAGGGGTTGAATCTTCAACAATTGACAAATAATTGTCACTTTGCGGTGGTATAAGTCCCAACATGCATAGGGACCATTACTGCGTCCTCGTCATAAGCAACGACTGTTCGCTGAACACTTGTGAGAGGCACTCTTCTGTTGTTATGCGATGGAAGTATTTGAATTGCTGCTGTTGTTTTGGTAATATTGTCGTGATTAACATTAGTTTCGACTTCGTTATCTTTGTAAGAATCTTGGCTGATAAAATGTGCAATCTTGATAAAGCGCAGGAGCACTTTCAACTTGATTTAAGCGTATTGTCATATTATTATGCTTTAATGTATTATCTGGACATTTTGTTCCAGAAGTTGTATTGAAATCAAACATTGGTGTGTTCTTAGGTAATTCTTCATATTTCTTTAGTAATTTGTACTTTATGTTAGCTTCTTCCTTCCCTCGGGTGTTTATATAGCTGTTTTGTGTTTGTTTTTTTGTGAGAAACTTTACTAGTCAACACTGGAAAGTTACATTGTGTAGGAAATATGTCTTGTGAATTAACATCATGAATAGGTTGATTATCCGTTTGTTCTATATATAAACTTCTTTGTGTGGTAGAACATTGATTACTTTTGTGGGATGCATTCCATTTTGAATTATGTATATTTTTTTTTTGGAACATTGTCCTTTTGTTTTGAGATATTTCTAAATGCAGATTTTTCTAATCTAGAGATGGAATAATCGAAGAGGTTTTCTTTTTTTTAATATTTGTGGTATGTTGGATGGAGGAAATGAGTGTTTCCACCGTCAAAACTATGTTGACACGTATTACTTGTAGACACAAGTAAAGTTTCTTGGATAGGGATAGTTCCAGGATAAAGAGAGGTAGGTGGAATACTATGACCTCGAGGTTGAGGCAAGTGTTTGTCTGAGAGATTATTTGCACTATTCATACAAACTGGAGAGGATGATTGAGTATTGTTTTTTACATTATTTTTCATTTTAGAATAATTATCTGAAACTTTAAAGTTTCTCCATTTTATTTCCTTTTCATTTAACATTTCAACATAGCTACAAATGTGCTGTAACATTTGAAATATGTTGGCTTGCAGTAGGTCAAAGCTGTGCTTAATTTCAGGTGTGAACAATTGAAATTGACAATCAACGTTTTGAGATTTGAATGTACATCTTAGCTTCGTCCAACACTGGATCATCATCAAACTAGAAAAGTACAGATCTTCACAAATTTGTGCTTGGCTGTCATCTATACTTCCAAATCTACTATTATTACTACTGTGAAATGTTGAACCTTTCTTTGAAAATTCTTCACATAAAGTTTGAATGTAGTTTATATCTACCTTGGATACAGCTTTGGGACGGATTCATTGAGGTAGCTACGGAGTTTCTCCACATAGTATAGATAATTATCATTTTCAAAGTCAAGTACAGTTTCGTTAGATTGGATTCCCGAAGTGCGCGATAACCTCTCTCCTCTTTTCGAGTTGCAATAAGTCAGTTTTGTAGATTGAACAGCACTGTTGTTTTAAACATAGGTGATGCAGTTTCACAAGACCAATCACTGCGACTAGAGAAAGAATTAGGAATCATATACCTTTTTGTTAAGTCACTATTTTTAATTAACACAGGGAACGCACACTGTGGAACTGTCCGAAACGCAATCGTCTTCTTTACGTCCATCATGTATGAAGCATCCGTATTAGGGACATTCCATCAAAGCTAATGCTATTTAACCAGTTCTTAACGTGCAAATCTTTTTCATTCTGAAATCCAGTCTCTCTTCCGTATCTTTTACTGGTGTAGTACATAGCGCAGACACCATTCTTTCCCCCATAACCTGGCATTCGATGCTAAAAGTTGAATCTGATTTCAAGTTATTATTCATTTCAATAGAAACCGGTAGCTTGGATTGACAAACATTTGACAAATGTGATGCATTTCTTTGCATGTTGTTACTCTCTTCCTTTCGTGTGTCTTTAGCCTCTGTATCACACTGCAATGATCCTCTTGATTCAAGATCCATGGACATACGAACATTATCTGATGGTTGTTGTTCAACCCAGATGTCTGCATGGAAGTGGCCGTATTAACATTGCTGGTGGGTGCGGGCCTTCTATAAGTGATTGGATTAGTACCAACACAATCAACGTAATAAACCGGCCAAATATTGACTATTTTCCATTCCATTTTGATTGTTTCCTCTATCTTGGTCTCTGTTCTGTACACTTTTGCATGTATTAGTAATACAATTCATATCATCTAATTTAGATGTGTGGGGAATGGTTTGGCCTCGAAGCCTGTATTCGTGTTGTGACATTTGTTCCGATAATCTTGCTTCTTATATGGCTGTTGTTTCGGTCAGAAGTATTAAATAAAGGAAAATAATCGCTTGGTGGCTGAATCGACCTTTCGTTGGCATAGAAAAGGTGTCCACCGTCTGACTGAATTTTGTTGGGCGTTATCAGATCGCCTTTTCCTATAGGAGCCCTTACTTTTGATCTAGAATGCTGAGGTGACTCATCTAACAAAGAAGATCCTGTGCCACGAAAAAGAAAAACGCACATCAGGGTTCTTGAGCGTTAGCAGATGTAATGGGAGCTTCTACTGTGGTCGGCGTAGGACGGTAGACAAGATACAAATTGTCTGCTTTCTGGACGTGCATTCTTCCAATATGAGCTGCGTTATTTCCAGAGACTGATGGCCATGATTATCTATACAAATCAAAATAACAATTTTATTTTTATTCATAAATTAAATTAACTTATTTTGATTCAATTAACTACTTTACAATTAATTTTAGTTTATCATTTTTAAGCCGGTGTGAAACTTCAACATTTCGGATTCAATTCGAAATTTGAATCTTAATAAACATTATATTCGTAATTCGACGGTTCGCTCAAAATTTTAATCTTTAATTATTGATACTTTATTAACAAATGAATACTATCAGACCGGTCGCGTGGTAGAGTGAATAGAGAAATTAACCTGAGTTCACGTCGTAAAGGTATGACGTGGGGTATAGTTGTTTTGTGACAGGGAGTCGAACCGGAACAGGAACCACAACCGATTCCAGAAATTAAATATTTTAAGGAATTAGAACCGGAACCCTAAAACACTATTCTGAAAAACCGGAATCGAAATTAGATCCGTTAAATAATTTTAGGTTCATAAAGGTTCTAAAAGTTCTTAAAAGTTCCTAGTTTTACAGAAATTATGTAATGTTGATAAGTTGCAATTTTTTTAAGCTTAATTTAATTTTAAATGTTGTGTTTTCTCGTTTCTCAGTAATTTCAGAAAAGGGCTTGATATATTTTAGTTTACTACTTTGTTTGAAACCACTTTTCTAAGTGATTAGGAAAGAGTTTGTGAGCCTTTAGCAATCCACACTAATAAGTTTAGATTTCGGAGGAATGTCATGCTTATCACATTGTTCTCAGTTTTCTCACTTTAATGTTTAAGCTAGAGGTTTAAGAAGATGTATTTAACTTTGATAAACAGCAGATAATACCACATTCCTTAGAAGTTGAAATACAGAAATTAAGAAATCATATTTTGGACACGTGGTTTAAGCCTATGGTACCTAATATTTCCTGGAAGTGAAAACTGATAATCTGGTGATAGGTTGAACAGTTTATAATAGCTTGAAGAAGGGAGATGGAGGGTGACAAAATGAAAACTTTAAATTCTTTCACTCAAGTTTAAATTAGGAAGTAGCTCAGTTCCTTGTGTACAGTGCGGAGGTAATTATTTGTTGTTAGTAAGTTGTTTAAAATAATATTATTAATGGGATACGTTAAAGAAAACTCAGTTCGGAAGTTTTTGACTATGAGATTGATGGTGACAGATAAGATGCAAATTAGAAGGATGCATTATTGTTACTAAAGTACGTTTATATATATTTTTTTAATCTAGCAATACTTTTGATCCAGGGTGTTATTTTCAAATTGGTTTTCTGCTATCTCACACCACGCAAATGCGAATACACTTCCTCTAAATTTAAAATATAACTTTACTCATTTATTACAAAATTAGTGCTTACCGGAGCGCGAAATATTCTGTGCTAAGAAAATGTTTTTTAGATTAAAGAACCAGAGTCAAAATCGGAACACTATCAGGAACCGAAAAGAACTGGACCATTATTGTGTTCTAACCGGAACAGGAACTTTTAAAGTCTATGTTTATAAAGAGGAACGGGGACCAGAACCGATACAAATTTCAGTTGGCTCCCCTGGTTTGTGACGAAATATCTTGTATTTGTAAAAGTGGCTAGGCCCACCCTTTATTAGATATTAACCGTCCTTTGGCACACTATGTTTAAATAATAATAATAATAATAATAATATAATAATAATAATATAATAATAATAATTATTATTATTATTATTATATTATATTATTATTATTATTATTATATTATTATATTATATATTATTATTATATTATTATTAGCACCGCGTCTTACTACCCGTTCGGGTTATACGCACTTACGCTAATGTGTAATGGTAGGGTGATTGTGAGATGAAATGAAGGACCCTACAGTTTAACGTGGAATCCGAACCACGGTGGCGGCCTGGCATTCCCCACATTCACAAGATGTCTTGTCAGAGGTGAAGGAAGGGTTTGGTAATCAGATTATGTTTAAATAAATGGTACGATGCACCTCACAGACTTTCCTTATTGGTATGTTCAGTATTAATTTGTTCTATTCTGTTACAAGGTAGTTGAAACCTTTCAGGATAAACGTTTAGTACATTCCTCTTATTCGGAAAAGTTAGCAAAAGGTGTGTTTGCTCTATTTAATATTAGAATCGATGTTTATAATCGACAGGGCCTGCAGCCTAGGGCACGTTATTGGGGGGGGGCGGGGACATTTGGGCCACAAGTTTAGTTTATTGAAGCGTTGAAAAATGTTGAATGAAAGAAAAGCTACCATAAATACTATAATATAAGATAAAATTTGTTTCCCAAAGTAAAAATGAAACCTGAAATAATAATAATATTATAAGGAATTAGGATTCTTATTTTAAAGTAGAGTTACTTGATTTTTAAAGTAAAGTCTAAAACAAATTAGTTATTCCATGTCGCTGCCAATATTGTCCGTAACAATTTGAAATGAAAACCATTCAGTATTAAATGAATGCTAAGTACATTTTTTCCCATGCTATCGCGCTTGGTTATTATTGGTGTCTACGAACAATCCGTTGATACCGAACTCCCGCTTGTTAGCACTTTCCTTGATCAGGCTAGATCGCTTGGTTTCAACCAATGAGTTGAGTTTCGACAAACAATTTAAACAAATATATAACTATTATTTAGATTAGATGATGACTAGCAATTTACAAACAGCATTTGTGGTCACATGGTACATAATGTGATAACTTTCATTATATACAGAATTACTGGGTTGGGAGGGTTGGAGTTCGAATCTCGGTCGGATGTACTGAAGGGGTTATTAACAATGGTTCCCCACTCTCCTTCGACAAAAATGTGGGTACTTGTCCTACACATAATTAATTATACCTCCTCAACCGTACACACGTGGATTGCACGAATGGGTAATAAGACAAGGTGCACACAAAGCATATTGGTTTGAATAATTGACAATAAATGGAGTTCATTTTTTTATATGTAAAACTATAAAATATGGCATTTTGAGCTTCTTATAGTACTTATTATCTGCAGAATGTTTTGTAGAAATGTCTTATATTTGTGTTTATTTTGTATTATTGTCAAGTCTGTTTAAAAGCACATTCATTATTGATAAAATGTAACTAAGCATTATTTTATTTAGTTTAAATAACGACAAGCATATATCCACGTGTCAAATATTATGTTTATTATAATATTTACTAAAACTTCCCTTCCCTGTGGGACGGGGTTTATAATAGTCTCGCAGTAGCCCCTGCTTGTTGTAAGAAGCGACTTAATGGGGAGCTTACGTGCAGACGTCCCTTCAGACAAACATATCCTATATCTTTCCTTTCACCTCCCTTTCTAGCTCCTTCCCCTTATCTTTTTTCCCCTTCTTCCCCCTTCTCTTTCCTTACCTTTCCCTTCCCTGTCGTTCAGTCCTGCATGGAAGATTTTAGGCTCCTCCATTGACGACCTTGGCAGCTAACACGCTCTCCTTGGACGATTATTGAATACCACTATTTTTGAGCTGCTTCATGAAAGTGCACCGGTTGTAATACTTTAGTAGAAGGGCCTTAGGGATGAAAAATAACCGATACCCTACTTTGGGAAAAGAAACGGTTGCTTTTCATGAAAGTTCGGACGTAAAATTGGCACTTTCCTACACCGACTTGCTGTGATGACCTCTCTCCTGCGCTGCCCGATGCGAAGGTTGTCATGTCTAGCGTCATGTGGGATCTATCGTTGGGACAGTTAACAGGGCCTCATGTGGTAGTACCATCTTGGATCACCCTGGGTCCCACGATCCGAGTACTGTGCAGGTTATCCCCCCCCAAAAAAAGCATGGCCGAAATTATTGTCACAATTGACCCTTACTGTTCGCTAGCACTGTACTGCTCCCAATTATACTGGCATCTCACTGCCTAGCCGTTTATTGGACCGTAATTCAGTTAAGAAGCGAAAACGATAAAGGCCGTTGAGCCCAATATTAAATATTCGGGAAGTGTTGAGGCCTCAGCCCCACTTCCAAATAATGTCTCGAGTGGAGAGCGATGAGAACCTTAAGCGTGTCTGCCCATTTATCCACAAAAGAGTGATAAATGGTGCAAATAAATCAGAGGTTTTAATAATAAGCTGCGCGATGGCACAATTATGATCCAAACAATGACAGATGTTCATATAATGTATATAATGACTATTAATGAAATACCGTTGAGGAACTCGACTCGATTGAAGTTAAAGGTGAAGCCCCACAGGTTCCTCATTGTTTGCAGGAGAGTGGTCACTTGCTATGACCTCGACTGTGTGAGCGTTGGGGAGATCTGTGAGGAGCTCACCCCTCAACATATAAACGAAGTATACCGCATCGTCATTGAAAAGAACAGAAATGAGAAAAAGACGAATATTTATATTCTAACCTTTGCGACTCATACACTTACAAAGGAGGTCCGATTAGCTTCAAACGTGCTCAGAGTCCGGCCGTATGTTCCTAACCCTCGTGCTGTTTTCAGTGTCAAGAATTTGGGCATACGAAGTTGAGATGCCGTGGTTAAACCGACCTGTGCAGACTGTGGACAGGAGGATCACGATATACCGTGCGAGTCTCCTAAGTTCTGCGTTAATTGCAAGAGCCCGTATTATGTTTGGTCTCGACCTGTCCAAAATGGAAGGGAGAGAAAAAGTCATGGAGATTCAACTGAAAAGAGGATCTCTTATGACCAGGTACGCAAAGAATATGTATCTAGTCACGTTCCAGTATTTCAAACTTCATATTGTCGATTGTTAGCCATAACATTAATCGTCCCAACTGCCATGCGAAGTTAATCTTTCAAAGACATATACGTGACTTGTGCAATTGGTCTCCACTCGAGACAATAATAGTCATTCACCACCAACTGCGTTGTGCCGAAATTTTTTAAGGATGGTGACACTGTCACAGTGGTCGTCTCCCCACCCATACCCCCAAGGGTAACTTCTTGGGGTACACCCCCAACCGCTCCTTGGGGAAGCCTCCCAAGCCTTCCTCAGGTAAAACCCCTGAGCCCTCCTCGAGGGAATAAGTTGATTGACGAAGTTGTCATGCTGCCTGTTCTCGTCTCTGGGATACCAGAGGTTAAGTCGGGTGGTGAAATAGGTTAGGACTCAAAGGTACATCCCACTGGTGCTCTGAAAAAACCCCCATAAGGTTGGCCGATATAAATAGAAACGTGTCACAGGCTATAAATAAGCCTTCACACAAGGAGCCAACATCCCACTCTCTTCTGGATAAACAAAAACCTCTACTAAAGCGAGAGGTCCAGGAGAGACTTTGAAAGGCAAGGGGACCTAAAGAGGTCTTAAACCAATTTATGTTAAAAAGGATGGTGTTATGGATTGCGTGGATTAATATAGTTTATTTTATTAAATGTCGCTACTACAATGGAATTGTAGGGTTTCTACACTTGTGTAGAGAAAATTAAACTGCTGATTCAACCTTCCATCTTATGTTTTCAGGAGACCCAATTCCGCCCAACTGACAACCCGATGCTTCGTGGGTACGATTTGTATCGTACCGACAAGCCATTTTTGGTCGGCTAGCGGAGGTTGGCTGTACTCACACGAAGCAATATATACCATAAAAATATAAATATAATTTCTGATCTCCAAGTGATCGCTGTCCGAATCTCCCTTGCTATGGAAGTGACAGTATGCTGAATCTACCTCTCACCAGGTGAACATGTTCCCAAGAGGAGTCTAGAGGACCTCTTTATACAACTTCCCGCCTTCTATATCATCTTGAGGTATTTTAACGCTCATAGCCTGGTGTGGGATCTAATATTACAGGCGCCCAGGAGGATGGTAGAGGATATTCTTGTCCCCGGAAACCTGGTGTTAATGGACACCATGATCCAGACACACTTCTCCACCTTTAATGGTGTATCTTCTGCCATCGACCTAACTTTATGTGGCCCCGGGATTGCTGCTCACTTCCTTTGGGAGGTTCACTCTGACCTATGTGGCAGCGATCATTTTCCCATTCTGATTTCACCGTTTTCAAGACCCTCCTAGTACAGCACGGCTTCTTAAAATGGTGACAAAACGTGCTGACTGAGATAAATTCCGTGACTACGCAATTTATTGCAGTTTATTGAGTCTCCACATGGATGAATGGCTTATACAAATAGCTGTCATAAATCTCCCTCTAAGCAAATGTGGGTACACTTCCTCTAAATATATCTTTCAAATGCCTAAAATCATTATCATAGCTAGTATAAATGTGTATAAACTGTTCGGTTGCGCAAATGCGTGTGGATTTAACAGCGTAAGACATGTTAAAGAACTATTTGATTGAATTGCTGTTCCAACAGTCATTAGCGATGCTTAAAACTCCTTCAGATTTTGAGTTATGCATTATGTACCCTGCAAAAGATAGCGGGGTTCAAATCCAGGTTTATACATGTGAAATAGGACCTCGCAAGGCAGCATTATGAAACACCACTAGAGTGTGAATTACCCCTGTTTTTCAACTCACAAGGTCATTTGGAAGGACTAGAAGCTGTTGCCCGCGGGTTTTTCTCGCGTGGGAATTTTTTTATATACAAATAAAGAAAATTAAAACATATTATTTACAGGTTAATTTAAAATATTACGTTACGGAAGACCATTAAAAAAGACCTCAGAAACAAAAAAAATGCAAGTCCGATACAAACTTTTACCCCCCCTTTTTCATCCCCCTTAATTTAAAAAAAATTTCCAAAATTCCTTAAACACAAAAAATTTATTTTTCGGGCAATAACCAAATACAAAATTTTTTTATGTAACTTTCAAAATGACGGACTTTCAAAACAAATTTCAACCCCCCTTTTTTTACCCTTTGGGTGGGAAAATTTTTTAAAATCCCCTTTTTTAGTGGGGGCCCACATAACAAAATGAATAACTTTCCCAATTTCAAGCTTTTTAGCCTTGATAATTTTTCCTCCGATGATGAATCAGTCGGGCTGAATTAAACATTTAATATTAATTGTAATATTATGTGCGCGGTTAAATGCAATGTACCACCCAATTTATGTTTTTTAAGATGTTCTGTTTTTGTTGTTTTAAAATAATATCACTCCACCAAACATCCATGTGAGCTGTTTTGGAATGTTTCTTAGTTACAGTACTTTGTAGTTACTCCCCCCCTTTCTCTTTCGCACACAAAGCTCAAGTTGCTTTCAACTACACCCTCTTCTCAGAACATTGAGTTCCTAGAATTGTGTATAAACAGTTTTGAATGACATTTGCTCTCTTTGTTTGCTCTATAGGTGTTTTTTCCAAAGTAAATATTATTTACAAATAAATATATGCACAAGCAGATTGATTTTTAAATTAATATTATTAACATAGTTCAAGATGAAGTACTCAAGCTTTGTGCATCAAGCAGAACAAATTAAATCCAGACTTACTAAAATACAGGATCAATTAAACATATTCTCGATGTGAAACGTTAAACCCAATTCAAATACAAAAGAGTACAATTTTTGGGTAAGGAATCAAGTGCTAAAAAGGCATAATTTGATGCATCCTTGTCTAAATTAAATAATTTCACAACCCACACTAAAGAATATGATCCAGAAAAATTGACGAATTTCAGAATATAATTGCAGATTTAGATGTTGATATCCAATGTACTGTCAGCTTGCTAGTCCCTCCTTTATTGGTTTCCACAAGCGATCCATTAAATGAATCAACAAGATCAAACCACTCTGCTGCGTCCAATATTAATTGCCCAAACTTAATTTAAAACAATTCTCTGGTGATCCCACACAATGGTAACATATTCGAGTCTCTTTGGGGCCCAAACAATTCACAATAACACATCTCTGACAGAGGTCGAGAAATTCAATATCTCTTAAGCTCACTAACATCCGAACCACTAAACATAATAAATCACTTCCACTCACTGCAGAAAACTACCCAGTTGCTTGAATTTACTCAAGAAGAGATACCACAAACATCCGATATTTAATTAATCTACACAATGACAATTTAATTGATCTACCCAATATTGAACAAGCGACTGTAAAAACTCTTCGCTCCTTCTTATTAACTTATAATGAGCACTCACAAGCATTATCCGCACTTAACCAAAAGGTTTACGAGGAAAACATAATTTTTTCAAACATCTTGATGCGCAAAATTCCTCAAGAGCTCAGAAAGAAATTCGAAAGTAATCGCGCTGACACACAGGTCCTACCAACGGTCATGAATAATACTTTTTTGTAAACTGAGTGTACACACCTAGAGCGGCCAATCTGTCGCATAAACTGTCACCAAAACCACGGTAATGCCAACACACTCTTTTTTCACGCCCATCAGCACCCAGACCAACTAGGATAGTTCTTTATCCGAAAATATCAGTTCAAGTAATCACTGTCGTTTTGCAAACAGCCAAGCATAATATTTATAAATGTACGATTTTCAATCTTTAACTCCACAGAAAAGATTTGCATTTATTAAATCAAATCGATTCTGTGTTAATTGCCTGGGTACTTCACATCGTATCTCAAACTGCCCAGTCAAAACATGTGTGTCAACAATGCAATAAACCTCATCACACATTGTTGCCTCTTTCTCCTCAATCATCAGATGCAACACAAACAACTGTCACAAACAACAGTTTACAATTACAGAGATCTCACACTGAACCGCTGAGAACCATCGTGCTACTTTTCACACAGACACCCCTACTTATTCACAGTTGACCAATTCTGGTCCAACTAAACCTTTTGTTGGTCTGTCTTCAACAACTCATAATATTGTACTCCTAGCCACGGCTCTAGTCCACATTACTACACCCTCCGGCAAACACACAAATTGTGCGTGCGATATTGGACTCAGCGAGTCAATCCACGCTGATCACTGAACACTGTGCACAGATGCTGAGCGTAAAAACGTAACTGCCCTCAAACCCAGTAACGTTCAGGGGATTTTCATCAACTAAATGAAACTTAAGGGTGTTACTCATTTAAATATTTCCACATGTGGTGGTATACATTGGCACACGCTCACTCAGTTTTGATAGTTGATAAAATAACCTCAAATATGTCGCAAACTCGCATCTCACCTGATGTAATGAAAAAACTAAAACATTTTGTTCTTGCTGACCCTACGTTTAATGAGAGTGGTTCTGTTCAAATGCTAATTGGTGCTGACCTCTTCGCTCAAACACTCACTGGTGATCTCTATCCACTTGGAAAAGACATGCCTATAGCGCTAGGAACTATATTCGCTTCGTAGTTATGGGAAGCGCTCCCTCTATTAGTGAAGATAACAACCAGCCAGCTTCATCAAATCTTATTACGTTATTATCAACCACTGACATTGACCTGCACAACTCACTTCAACAGTTCTGGAAATTAGAGGAACCACCCCTTTCGAAGGTGGTTACGCGAGATGAGGAAATATGTGAAAATCAATTCCGCAACACGCACGCTAGGGACAGCACTGGTCGATATGGGCTTCGACTTCCATTCAAGGAACACTAGGCCATCTCCTGGTGATTCATCATCTCAAGCAAACGGCGTTTTAATGCCCTTGAAATAAATTAAATTCTCAACCAGCTCTCAAGAAATCATATGGTGAATTCATGGATGATTATCATAAATCTGGACACATGAAATTATTTACCAACACACTCCAAAATAATTCCCAACATTACTTTCTACCTCACCATGGCGTACATAAAGAAACAAGTTCTACCACTAAAACTGCGTGTAGTATTTGACGCAAGTGCCAAAGGCACATCGGCCCCTCTTAAAAATTATTCCTCGGCCCCCCCTTTAAAAGACATTTTCATATTCTTTAAACTTTACTCATAAAATTTTTTTTAGTGAACATTCGCCAAATGTACAGACAATTTAAATTTCACCTCACCAAAATTATCCAAATTTAATTTTTCCGAAAATCCTAATTTTCCCCCTCAAAAGGGGGACCAACACCCAAATTCCATATGGGTAACTTTTTCCCCTTACTTGGGAATTTACCTACATCAAATTTTTTAGGATGAAGGCAGGGCCTTTTTCAACTCAACCCCGATGCTACAAAAACCCCAAAAATTTTTCGAGATATCATCACTGGGGCGACAACGAAATACCTCTCCCTTTTAAAAGTTCACGAATTGAAGAAAAGGGGGTTTTAAGGGGCAAAAATTCCCCTTTAAATCCCCCAGGGGACTGAGCCTGTACCTCCCGGGGCTCGTAGACCCCTTTACTTTCCACTTTCCAACAAACCCCCCATACTCCTTGGGCTCAAATGGGAAACCTACAGGTTTATGCCGTAAAATTTTTATTTGGTTCCTTTCCCCTTAAAATTCATTCCCCCAAGCCAAAATTTTTGCCCGGGGGTTGGTTACAAAACCCGGAAAATTCCCGGGCCCAAATTTATTGAGGCCCAAAACCCAAACACTAGGGCAATTTTGGGGGAACCTCACCCCAGAATTTTTTTCAAAATGGAAGGTTTTTGGAAACTTCCAAACCTTGAAAACCTCAGCAACCTCGGGACTCTCTCTCTACCCACGGGATGTCCAATTACAGGTTTTTCCCAAGGGATCGAGCAATTTTTGCACAGCCCTCTATCCGATTGGGGATTTTAAAACTCCGAATCAAAAAATTTGCTTTTTGCCCAAAAATTTGTTCGCACCTTTAAACAAATTTTGAACCCCCCCTTAAATTTTGTTGGGGCTCATTTACTTTCAAAAAAATGCCAAAACTGAAAAACATCTTTTCACCATTACCCCATAAATTCAGTTACCCGGACAAACTCAACCATCGTTTCTTGCTTTAAAAAACACTCCACCATATTTGCCCCCAAGGGATACGTTCAAAACGGGTTTTTTTAAAAAAAAAAATACAATTAACGTAAGGGCTCCCGGCCCTACCAAAAAAAACCAAGTACGTGCCTCCCTGGGGTTTTCACCCCCCCCTTAACCAACCCCCGTTGGGAACCGGGCCCCAAATTTGGGTTTCAGCATCCCAGCACACAAAGGGCCCCACTTTACTGTTCACTTCAAATTTACATAACTCCTAAAACGAAACCCCCCAAACCTTTTAAAAATACTTTCAACACATAAAAAAATATTTTTTATTTTGATTTTCTGTTTCATCTTTCAAAGCTTTTCCTAAACTTTCGATTCATCTTAAACCAGAAAAAAACTTTGGGTTTTCCTCTCACCCTAAAAATTTAAAAGGGGCCCCCCTTTTTAAATTTTGAAATTAATCCAAAAAATCATTTCGAAAAATACAATTTTTTCAAATTTGGGAAAATTGGAACCCAATTCAACGTTTTGCACCCCTTTCCCGGATTCGAGGAATTTCCCGCGCGGGGGTAACTCAAACAATCCAGTTCCATAAAACCCGCTAAACACCCCTTAATTTTACCCCAAAAAAAACATATTACCTTAGGGTAATTTTGGGAATTTTCACCACCCAACACCAACATCACCCACAACATTGGGAAAACAAAATCCCCAAATTTAGTTATTTCGGGGGAAACTCATCGGGGGCCCATTTTTTAAGCATTTAAAAGGGTTTTCCCAGCAACCAACCAACACCCGCCCCCAATGGGGGAAAATACCCGAAGCTCTATCCGGCCCCCACACCTTTTTTTAAACAATGGAATTTTGCCGTCCTTTTCCCCAAATTAATTACTTTCAACGGGGACGCAACCCATAAACAACCTGGGGGTTTTATTTGGTTTTACCACCAAAATCCCTTAATTTCAAAAGATCTCTCTACAAACCTTTATTGCGCACAAACCCTTCGGTCTCCCTGGGGTTTTGCCAACTTTATTCTCGGGGCCCAACTTTGTGGGGCTTCTTTCTCAATTGAAAAAATAAAAAAGCATTTCCAAAGAAAAAAAATCAAATCAAATTACCGTTTGCCCAAAAAGGGGGCAAATTTCCTTCCTAACCCCCGCCTCTCCACAAGGTCCTAAACCTTTTTAAATCAAAAAACCATCAACCAGAGTTATTGGGAACCAAATATTTACATTAAAATTTTTTACACTCACCCCAAAATTTCTATGCTCAACCCCCGCCCCCTTTTCCCCTTTCCCTTTAATCCTCAAAGGGGCACTTCCCCACATTTTCTTTTTAACCCTCACCTCTCCCCGAGCGCAAAATTTGAAGAAAACCCCCAATTTGTCCAAAATGAGATAATTCAGCCCCGTCACAAAAATTTTGGCAATGGGCCCGGGGGGGTCTCCATAATTTAAAAACAAAGAATTTAATGGAAAACTCAAAAAGTAACCTCAAAAAAAGGGGAAATTTAGTAATACATATTCGGGGTTTACCCCCCTTTCTTGGCCCTCTGGGGAATATTTCAAAGCTCCAGTCCTCGGGGTGGACAGGAGTAACTCTACGGACAAACAAGAGGGTCTCTTTCTCCCTGCTTTAAAAGGTTTTTCCCTTTTCCCATAATTAGGGCTCAATTTCTTTTTTCTTCCTTTTCTTAACCTGAAGTTCCCAAAGGGGGGGGTGGTTTTTATTTTTTTCTTTAATTTTATTATTTACATAACCTTCAAAATTTTTTTTTACTAATTTAAAAAGTCTTTTTTTTTTATTAATTAATTTAAATCACATTTTTTTGGGCCCCCCTTTCTTTTAATTTTGTTTTTAAATTACAATTTTCTTTCTCGGTTTTTAAGGGGGGTTTCCCGGGGGGCCCAAGGTTTTTTTCCCAAAGGGGGCGGGGTTACCCCCGCGCTCAACCCCGGGTTTTTTTTTTGGTTTCACACTTAAAAAGAAATTAAACCCCTTTTCCCTCAAACTTCAAACTGTCCCACTGACAAAATCCCTCAAGACACCCATCACAACCCCAGGGAGGGCCCCTTGGGGTTTTTCACCACCCGATCTTCAGCATCAGGGAATTTTCAAAACCCTTCTCTTTCGCCACAAACAAATTTAAAAAACTCCGATCTCAACAAAATTAAAACAAAATATTTAAAAAGGTAAAGCCCATCCAATAAAATGGTTTTTTATGTTTTTTATTTTTAGAATAAATTAATTCATTTTCTAAATTTAAATTAAAAGTGAAAAAACTCCTTTAAACCAAATAATAAAGGCGCCCCCCTTTTATTTAAAAAGGGATTTCTTTAAAAAGATTAAGGTTTTAATCGGGTTTTGGGGGAAAGGGGGGGGGGGTTTTCACTTTTTCCAGGGAAAAAAACGGGGGTTTTAAAAATTCCCCAAATTTCCCGACCCTTTGTATAATTGTATTAATTTGCATAAAATTTTTTCACCACGAGACAACAGGGGCACACATTTACTTCGGGAATCGACTATTTTGGTTTTCAAATCCGACCTATGCTTCGTCATTTTTGTAGTTGATATGATCGGGGGGGTGCACATCGATATTTTTTAAGGTAAAAAAACTCAAAAATCCATAATCCCCTAGGGTTTTGCATTTGAATAGCCAAAAAAAAATATTTTATCCTTTTCCTTTTATCTGTTTCTTTTACATCAAAAATCGCACATGCCACATCCAAACCTGAGTTTTCTTTGAAAAACTATTCAAACAATATTTTAAAAATGTATTTTTTTCCATCGTGTATGGTGTGATTTTTCATTTGCTAAGTTTTAAAAAAATATGTCCCCCTCCCCATTTTTAAAAAAAAACAAATCCAGTGATTTTCACACCCAAAAATTTTTTTTTTCCTTGAGGGAAAATTTCCCCTTTTGGGACCAAAAATTAAATTTAAATTATTTTGTTTTTCAAACATGCATTTTCGGTATTTTCACGGGTTTAATAATCCATATTTAGTTTACCTTTAGTGAATATACGTATACAGTCAATAATGTGTCACACTTATAAAATTTTACAAGACCCAAAGCATTTACCACTATTTATTAATTAAGTTTATTTTCTCAGCCTTTTGGGAAATTGGAAAAATGCTAAGCGCCAAATGAAATATTTACTATTTTAAAATTTAAGTTTTCACACGGGGCCCAACACTTTCCTTTATGGGAAAGAGGCGCCAACCAGTAGGCATTTCACCCCAATCGCGTTTTTTTGTTTAGGGCTTTGAGTGAAATACACTTACTCGAACTAAAGGGGGTGTTGGTTTCCTCTCCCCCACCCAACACAAAATAATTTACCAGGCAAAATTTTAAATTTAATTACCCAACACTTTGTTTTTTGACAAGCTTTCTTCCAACTTTTTTTAAATTTCGTTTAAAAAAACTAAAAAAACACGATCTTTCTAGAGACTTGATGTTTTGACTTTACCATTCAAGCTTCGAAAAATTACATGGCTGTAATTTTTTTATTACACAATTTCTCAATTAAATTCACTAGCTTCTTTGGGAAAAAACGGCAACATTCCCATAAAAGTTCTCCTGTTGCAGTCAGGGCGCTTGGCGAATAAAATCACCCCAGTAAAAATTTTTCCATTTACTCACCAACAACTTTTACCTCCCAAAATGGAGGGAAACTATCCTATAATTGTCACTCCCAGTAAAAAAATTCCCCACCCCAAACATAATTCTACCCTCTGGGAAATAAGAGTACCAAGTTTGTAGGCTCAGTAAAAAAAAAATTTTTGAAAAGTTCTTCACAGGGCCATTTTAACCAAACGTGTTGTATAAATCAAATGAATCTTAACATTGAGCTGTTAAGAAAACAAATTTATTAAAAAACTTAATTATAGTTAAATTACAATTATTCACTACACCCTCAACTGGGAAACAAATTCCCACCAACAACAACGAAGGTTTTTACAAAACTTTTCGCTACTGAATTAATTAAAACTGTTTTTTTAAAAATTTAAAAAAAAGGCTCGAAACAAAACATATGGGACACAATTTTTTTCACCCCAAATGTACACCTAAAAAAATTTAAAATAAACGGGAATTTTGGGACCTTTCTTTCGTCTAAATCCTTTTTTTTGTATTTTACATAACTAGTGATAAACAAACATTTATTAATTTATTACAAATTTTCTTTTTTTGCCACAAGGGGGAAAAGGATTTTTAATGCTCAATGTTTTGTTTTTTGCCTGTACAATAATAAACAAAATTTTAGCTTCACATTATACAATAATTTTAAATTTTCCCAATGGGGGAGGATAAGGAAATTTTATAGGGGGTTAAATGAACCTGCATTTGTGTGAAGGGGATATTTTTAAAATAATGGGGAAAATTTTCCTCATTTAAAAAGGGGACGTTAACTCTACCCCTTATCGAAAATGTACTAGATGACTACACGTTTAATTCCCCTTTTGTTCCCCCAATCATAATAAGGTTTTTACTTAAAAACACCCTTGGTAAAATATATATATAATATATATATATAATTTTAATTTTATATACTTAAAGAGAAGAGATTTAAAAAATTATTAATATCAAAATCTTTATAAAACCATTACATTAATTTCAAAACAAATAATATTCACTCAATTTTGTTCTTCTTTTTTTAAACCGTTAAAAAAAAAAATAGCAACCATTTACTTACTTTTTCATACTACTCGAACGACTTGGGGGAAGGGAAAATTTAATAAGAATACTGGGGGGTTTCATGTTTTTAAAAAATTGTTTCGTTCAAGATGAATCTTTAGGGAGGGGAACAATAATTCACAAATTGGCCTAATTTGGGGGGTTTAAAATTTTTTCCACAATAGGGGGATAAAAATGTATGTTTAATTTAATTTTAATTTTGGGAAACAAGAAGAAGAAATAAAAGGAAAATTCCAAAATTTAAAATTATCTCAATTTTTTTTCAATACAATATTAAAAACTTACACAAAAGGCTAAAATAATGTTTTTAAACCATCAAGGCGTTTTTCCCTTTATCTCAAACCCCGGGGTTAATTTGTCATATCTTAATTACATCTCTTAAAAGCAAATTTTAAAATTTTAAAGGTTTTAAAAAGGGCGATATGGAAGCTGTTTAAACACTAAGATTGGACAAACGATGAATCGCCCGGAAAAAAAAAATTGCCTCTTAAAAAAGGTTTTCACATTTTAAGGCGTGTTTTTCCTTTTTGTCGAGCCACCAAACTTGCCAGAAAAAGGGGAAAACCCCTTGCCAATTAAAAGGGTTGCGACTTTATTTTAAGATCATAACATTCTGTCTTGTCGAGCCCCAAAAATGGCGACAGTCATCAAAAAACCCTTGCCACATAAAAATGAAAAAAACCTTTTCACTTTTTAAAAGGGAAACAGGCCTAACCCCAAAATTTCATATAAAATAACCAAGGGAAAGGGGGGCCCAAAATTTGGAGGAAAGGGGGAAAACAACTACTCAGCCTGATATAAATAAACAACCAATCACAAAAGCTTTTCCCCTACTTTCCCCAAAAACAAACCGCGAAATTATAATTGGGAAGGGGGGAATTGGGGGGGAGGGGGAATAACAACAACAACAAGGGGGTGCTCACGCCAAACACTACCATCACTCGGGGGAAAGTCAAATTGGGCCATACGCCACCCCCAAAACCCAAGGGCATCTGACAACTCCCCCTTGGGAAAAACATCCCTAAACTAGGGTTTTTTTTTTAAAAGGTTCCCCCAACTGTACTTTTCTCCTCCTTTTAGTACCAATTTTTTGGGTGCCAGTTTCCCCCATTTTACCTCTCGATTTTAAGGGGCCTACATTTTTAAAGGATGCGCTGTTGTTTTTTTTTTATTCGTTTTATCGCCATAATCTTTTAAATGCCATTTGATCATTTTTTAAATGGATCAAACCGAATTTTTTTTATTTAGAATTTTTCATTTTTTTGGTACTTTAATATTTTTTTTTTGTCTTTTTTGAACACTTTTCTTATACTTTAATTCGTTTGCTTCTTTTTTATTTTTTAATTTTTTTTTTTGGTTTTTTTTCTCTTTACCATTTTATAAATTAATATTTTGCCTGTATTTTTAAATTTGTGTAACACTTTTTTATTTTTAGCAATGCATTACTCATTTGTACAATTCCACGAGCACTCCCACGGGGTGTTTCAAAAAGGGGATCTTTATTGGATTTATTTTAAAAGGATACAAAGTTACATTTGTTTTATTTTATTTTTATTTTCCCTTTTGACATAATTGGTTTTTTGCTCTCCGTGGGGTTTTTCATTTTTTTTATTTTTTTAAGGCCCTAATACCTTTTTGTTTATGGGGGTAAAAATTAATAATATTTAAAAATTCTTCTACACCTTTTGTTTGGGGAAAACCGGTCAAAATAAATTTTTACCCTTTTAACTGTTTCAGAAACTTGGAATTTAAGTTTATTCATTTCTGCCATCTAGTTGGGGAAATATTGCTAACTAAATTTTTTTTAACCAAACATTTTTTTCTCAGTCCCTGGAGATTTTTTGGGGTTTTAGCCTGACATAATTTTTTGCATTAAACAAAAATCATTTCAATTTTTTTAGTATTTGCATAATATCACATAAACAACCAAATCATAAATTTTAGTAGGTTAAGGGGATTTTTTGGTAAATTGGGTGAAAAGTGTAAATTATTGGTTTTTTATGTTGGGTTTTGTTTTGTGAGGCAAAAAAACCAAAACTTTTCTGAAGGAAATGTTTTTTTGGTTTTAGTCGTTGTTAGGATCGCGTCGCAATATTTATTTGTGAGGGGTTTTTAAAAAGGCCATCAAAAAAGGGGTTTTCGGGGGTTTTAAATAATTTTTTTATACCTAATCTTCTCCCATTTCTTATACCTTAAAGGAAAATTAAAACATAATAAAATCACTGGGGAGAGTAATAAAAAATAACCACCTCCGGAACAACATAAAAAAAAAATAAAAAAAATATCATGGATAAACAAAAAATAAAATGGACTAAAAGTTAAAAATAAACTCAGTATTAACGGGTTTCATTTGAGCACATTTTTAAGGGTGGTTTCAAAATTGCAATTTACAAATTTCCCCCGGGGATAAACGAAAAAACAAAAAACACACCAACTTTCAAACATATCCCCAAAGGGTTTTCCTTAAAAGTTAAGACCCAGGCGAATGGGGGCATATTTTGCGACACTCCCCAAAGGGGTACCAAAGGGGGACACGAAAAGCTCACACCGGGAAAATCCCCTTTTAAAAACTCAGGGCATGGATATCCCCAATGCAGAGTTTTTCACACGCCTCCCTCTTATAGCCTAGAAAATAAAGGGCCATTGCGCAAAAACCCTAATAACCAACTTATTTTCTGACCGGGGGTTAAAACCCACATTCGTCCGGGTCCAAAGACCCCAACGCTAAACCTTCTTTTTCTTAGAGGGGTTTAAAATAAATTCCCCAAACCTAGTTTTTTTTTCATTTTCTTTGGGGAAGGGATTTTTACAAACGTGAAAAGCAATGGATACTAAAACAAAGATAAAAATTTTTTTGTTTTTCAAATTTGGGCAAATAAATTTGGGAAATAAATACACTTTTAACAAATATGAAAAGGGGGTTGTTATAAATGGAAACCCAAAAAAAGCTCTTCCGCGGAAGCGCCAAATAAACATTTGGAAAATGTTACGTAATGAAAAGGGACAATGCTGGAATGCATCCGGGTGCGATGCATTAGTCAAACTTGCCGATTTGGCATTGACGTATACCTGTGATTTATGGGCCATCACCAAGGCTATTAACTCAAAATAAAAAAAAAAACTCGTGGGAAAATATATACGAAAAATACTGAAGTTTTACATAAATGGGAGCCTACCACACGGCTGGGGAAATCATAAAACTGCCCTTTTAAAAATTTTTAGACGTTTTTACCAATCAAAAACCCAAGAGAATACAGAATATTTGTTCCATTTAGGTTCTGTTTTATCCTTGGAACCCAAACCAAAAACCATTTTTTAATAGCTCCCCAAGGGCTACACATTTTAACCATACAAAAAAGGGTCACATAATAAAAATACTTTTTCCAATTCCCGAGAGATTTTGGGGGGATATAGGGGGATTTGGGAACCCGTAATTCTTTTCCTAATTAAACCTATAACCACCTTGGCATCAAAAAGGACCCGGGGCATAGGTTTTAAAACTTTTCCTAAAGGATTTCCTAAAATTTTTTGACCTTTAAATAATTTTTTCTAAAAATTAAATTTTCCAGAAGTTTGTTTCCTTAAAAACATTTTACCCAAAAGAACTTTTTAATTAAAAAAAATAATTTAAACTCTTTAAAATTTCACGGCTTTAAATTATTTAGCTAAAAAAATAAAGTTTAAAAATTTTTGGGTACTTTTAAAAATACCGGTTTTTTAAGTTTGTTTTAAACAATCATCTTTATTAGTTTTTTTTATTAATACTAACAACAACTTTAATATATTAAAATCTAATATGGCTGACACCATACCCATTTAGCTTTTGGGAAAAGGTGCCCCAACTTTTGTGTTAAACCTGTATATCTACTTCTACCCTCTTTATTTGGAACCCCTTTAAACACCAATCTTAAAATTAAAACCCCTTAACATAATCATAAAACTTCGAGGACGCCGTATTACACTACCTATCGATCTTTGCTTTTTTTCACATTATTACAAAGTTTTTAAAAATTTTTTTTTTCTCTAATTTATTCAGACCCAGCTTTCTTGATAACAAATTTTTAAATTTTTTCGAAAATCCTGGTGCATAAAATATTTTTTAAATTTCTGATTTTCACCAAAATATTATTGTTTCCACCCTATTTTATACCTAAACGTTTTATGTTTTCGTTATTTTTGCCAGTTCCCATACCTATGTGCCTTACCTGCATAGTCAATGGGTGGTTAGGGTTTTTAGGGAACATTCTTTTTGAAACGTTTATTTCCCCCAAACTAACTCAGAATTTTCCTCATTCTAGACAACAATACAAAGAAGATGGGGAAATCTAAAGGGCCCACTGCCAAAAAAAATGTTTAAAAAGTTAATAAAATCCTTTTAAAAATTTTTTAAAATTACACAGAACATTAAAAAAAATTTTAAACTTTAATAGGCTACAATTATATAGTTCTTAAGGGAGTTTCAAAAAAACGGGGGAAAAAAAATTTTTAATATAGGGAATTTAGAAAAGAGCTAATCAAGGGTTTCATTTCCCATCCAAAAAGCATGTTTAAAACCATGTCATCTCAAACCTCTGAAACGTAAAAATATTTTTTTTCAGGCTGTTATTTTCAGTTTAACTCCGACATTTAAAATCCGTCGATCAAGCTCAATAAAAATAATCTCTAACATTAAAAAAACCGGTTTATAAAGAACCAAAATTTTGTTATGGAAACGGGAAAACGAAGCCCCTTTTTTTGATAAAGTAAATACATCAGAAAAACCATCCAAAATCATTGAGCAATGCCCGCAACTTTTCAGTCCTTCCCACTTTTCTCAACACACCACTTTGAACCATTCCCCAAAATTTTTGCACGTACCTGCCCTTACTTTTTTTTTCAAAATCTACCAGCATTTGAACCATTCCCCAATTTGTTGCACGTACCTGCCCCTTTACTTTTCTTGAAACATCACCATCAGTTGGGGCCATGCCCGCAACTTTTTCACGACCTTCCCACTTTTTTTCAACACACCAACTTTGAACCATTCCCCAACTTGTTGCACGTACCTGCCCTTACTTTTTTTGCAACATCTCCACTTTTTGAACCATGTCCCCAAACTTGTTGCACGACCTGCCCCTTTACTTTTTTTGCAACTCTACCATGCAGTTAACCAGCCCCCAAAACTTTTTCACGTACCTGCCCTTTACTTTTTTTAAACACTACCATGCATTTGAAGGCCATGTCCCGCAACTGTTGACGTACCTTCCCCTTACTTTTCTTCAACTCTACCATCAGGAAGGCCAGTCCCCAACTTGTTGCACGACCCCCCTTACTTTCTTGCAACATCTACCAGCAGTTGAGCCATGCCCCAACTGTTGCACCCCGCCCTTTACTTTCTTGCAACATCACCAGCTGTTGAGACCATGTCCCCAATTTGTTCACGTACCTGCCCTTTTATTTTTCTTGCAACATCACCAGCATTTGGCCTTTTCCCAACTTGTTGCACGTACCTTTCCCCTTTATTTTCTTCAACATCACCATGCATTTGAACCATGCCCCCAACCTTGGGCACGCCCTGTCCCACTTTTCTTGCAACATCTCCCACATTTAAACCATGTCCCCAACTTTTGCACGTACCTGTCCCTTTTTTTTTGCAACATCTACCATCATGTTAAAGGGCCCATGTCCGCAATTTTTTGCACACCTGCCCCTTACTTTTTTTGCAACATCTACCAGCATTTTGGGAAAACCATTCCCCCAAATTTGTTGCACTACCTTCCCTTACTTTTCTTGCAACATCTACCAGCTTTTGGACCAGCCCCAACTTTTTGCACTATTGTCACCTAAATAGGGGGTTTTACAAATTGTTCCCTTTATGGCTTTTTTTCCATTTTTTTGTAAAAATAACATTAATCGCCCAAACAAAGATTCAATTTTAACACCAGGATTACGTCCGTCTGTCCATGTTTTTCACAACGTCAAAGCAACCAATCCAACGAACTTTTTTTGAAATCTTAACCCAGGGCCATTTTTTTCAAGTGGCCACCGTTTAATAGGCGACTGCATTTAATAACCACCAATTATTTTAATTTAAAATTTTAACAATCGACAGACCTAGGGTAGTTTGAATTTTACATCTTGTGAAAAAATGATGTCAAAAACGGAACAATGGTTATTCCTTTGAATAATTTTTAAATTTTTTTTTCGTCCAACTTGACCACAAAGTGAATTTATCAACTTCAAACCAAAAAATTAAAAAATTTTTCAAAATTTAAATTCAAAAAAAAAGTTTAAGGGGTAGTAACATAAAACATGAAACCATTCTTAACATAAGACTTTTTAAATTTTTAAGGAAGAACGAGGGATCTGTTCACAGAAAACCTTAAATAATAAAAAATTAAAGGGCCCCACTAAATTACCGGTCCTTGTCTGATTGTTTAGACCTGATATTGCTGCTGGGGAACAGATTGTGATGCTTTGGGGGATTTTGGTTTCTTTAACAAGAAGTTTAAAGATGACTTTAGCCAAGATTTTTATAGCATCAAACCTATCACAACAGTAGAAAAATCTCCAGGGCTTGTTTAATCCTTATTATTAATTTTTTTTTATTATTATTATTTTTATTATATTATTATTTTTACTATACATCATCTCATCATTATTACAACGGAGTTCTGTGAACAGAAACCTCTTACTTCCATTCAAAATTAAAAAAAAACATCTGTTAAAATTTTGTCAGTTTTTTAATTAAAATCTTAATTTTTTTTTTGAACTCAATTGAAAATTTACTTTAATTTCTCCTTGGGTTTTAAGTTTAAAATTTTTCTTTTGGCCCAAAAATTACTATGACTTAGAACTACTTTGAATTGTTAGACCGGGGGGGGGGGGGGGGGGGGGGGGGGGTAAAAACTTTTTGATAAAAAAATATAATCATTCGTTTTGGCAAACCATTTAAAGTTAACCCCTTAAAATCGTGTTTGTTCAAGATTGACCCTGTCTTACACCTTAAATTTTCCCTACATACATGAAATAAATTTGGAACATAATCTTTATTCAAAAATTAATGAAAGCTAACTCAGTTTGTGTTTAAACTAACTTTTTTCTTGAACATAAGAAGGGAAATTTTCCTTAACCTCAAAACACGTAACACAAAAAATTTATTGCCGCTACTTTTTTACACTAAAAAGATTTTCACGTTTAGTGGTTTTCCCTAGCAAATTTCAACTATAAAATTATACAACCCCAAAAAACTAATAAAAATGTTATTTTTACTATTTCTACAAAAACATGAAAATAAAATTTCAGTTTTAACATTTATAATTTTATTTTTTGTTTAATCGCAGAAGGGGCTAATCAATTTAAAAACCAGGGAAAATAAAAATACAAAATTATTCAGAGTCTCAACAAAAAACATTAAAGATTAAGAAAGGGTTTTTCACTAAAAAGGCCGCTGAAAAATTTTATGTCAATCCACACTTAAAAATAATAAACTAAATACAGGTAAAGTCGGTAACCTTTTGTTTTAAGTGAAGACGACCAGAATAAATCAGCCCAAAAACCCCCAAAAATTGACAGGTGTTTGGGGGTTTTTTCCCATTGCTTTAAAATGATATTAACTCATAGAAAAAGTCTTTTCTTGATCACTCCGGCAGAATGGAAAAATTTTTAAAAACAATCTTCCAGGGTCTGATTGGGTTTCATCTTTCCCTTAAAAACCATTATAAAATTATCAAAAAAAAATGTGTCAAAACATAAAAAGGGACGGGGTAAATGAATACTTTAAACGAACTAAATGCTACTTTAAATGGAGTAACTCAAACTTGATTGTGATCTATGATGAGACTAATTTTACCGATTACCCGGGGTAAAAAAAAAATGTTTTTTGTAAGGCGAGGGGGGTAGAAAACCCCTGAAAGAATTTTTGATGCTACAAAATCTAGCACATCGGTAATGTTCGGGCTGCAGCTGATGGAACTATTTTACCCCCCATATGTAACTTATAAGGCAAAAAACTTATATAATACAGGTCAAAAAGGGGGGCCCCCTAAACAACCTTTTCTAAATATGGAGGGTTTTTTCGTTAAAAATTTTTTGAAGATTATTTGAACTATTGTTATTCCATATTTTAATAAATTTGACAAGGATGCAGCAAAGGTTTTAATCAGACAATTTGTCAGCTTGAGTGATAAAGAGTTCCCATAAAAAAAATATAAGATTTGTTCTTTTTTCCCCCTAACAGTACGGGATACCCCCCAAACCATTGGATGTTCCCCTTTTTTAGGCCTTTTTAAAATTTAAAAGCGGGGATACTTTAGAAGAGGGGAAAAATTTAAAATTTCGAGGAACACTTCCCAAGGATCAATTCCCGCGCCCTTTTAAAGAAATATAATGAAAACAAAAACCTGAAACTTTTTTTAGAACTTTAAAAACGTATTTTTTAAGAGTCAGGGGTTGGGGCCAAAAAACAAAAGAAAATTCTAAAAGAATTCCCGGGAAAAATTTTCAGAAAACCAGAATTGAAACCACTACCAGTACAATTAGTACTAACTTGGGAAATAAAATTTTGGGGGCAGGGCCCTTTTTAGTCGTTTTTTTAGAGAAAATAGAAAATAGTTTAAAAACAAAACCCCTGAAAAAAAAAAAAAAAGAAAATTGATTTCACCCAGGGGCCCAGGGAAAAATTTAACCAAGCCCCATTTAAATAAATGAAACTGAAAAGAATCAAAAAGAGTACGGTACATCAAAAATAAAAAGGGAAACCCAAAACCCCAAGAACGACAACAGAAGATCATTGAAAAATGGAACTAGTGATGAGGGAAAGCTTCCGAAGAAGTATTTTCTTTCAAAGACTCTGATACAGACCTTGCTCTAAGTGACTTAACTGAAGATGAAGACTTTTTCGCTGGGGAGACATCAACCCGGGATAACTTCTACATCCCAAACCCGAACCTTCAAATGTAACTTTAGCCCCTCTCCCCGAAGGGGGCCTTTTTTAAATTGTAATTTGCCCTTTTTAATAAAAAACACAAAAAAAAGAAAAAACGAAACAAAAATTTTGGGCAAATTCCCTTTGGGCATTGTAATATCAACCATGGTAAAGTTTTTTTTCCCAAAAAGCCTCAAAATCTTTTGGGATTATCAATGTTTTTTCCGTTGTTGACGAAATTTTGCACATTAAAATTGGTGAAGTTTTAACCAAAGTTAAATCCAGTAAGTACTTCTTAAAGGGGGAAATAACATTTCCCCTTTTTAAAATTTAAAAAATAAAAAATTTATGCCTTTTACTTTGTTTTGTATAAATAATAAGTTTTGTAGTAGAATGTGTAGTTTTAAAACTATTTTTGAAATTTTTTTTGAAATTTTTTGGGGTCTTTTACGGCTTTAAATTTTATAGAACCTTGTCCATGTTACACTGTAAAAAGTTTTAAAATTTTTTTTTTAAAGATATTTTGATTAATGTTTTCCCAGGGTTTCCACATTCATGGGTGTAACTTGGGAACCAATAAATTGGAAATTTTTTTTCAGGTACCCCCGTCTATTTTTTTTTTAAAATGAATTGTATGCAATTTTTATTGTATTTAGTGTAAATATAACTTTAAAAATAAAAATAACCCCCCATTGAAACATCCCTTTTTTTTGCCCGTGCCTTGCCACCCCCAAATCCCCCGACAATTCGGGGGGAAAATCCCGAGGTTTTTCAAATCTCCCCTTCCAAGTAGTTCCATGTATTATCACCTCACAGAGGTGCGCTGCTTTAGCTATGACAGTCACCCCACCCATCCCCCCTCCCCATTCCACAGGGAAAACACCCCCCCCCCCTCAATCCCCTTTTAAATTGTTTCTTGCTACTCAAAAAAAAGACAAGCTCACCGATAAATTCCCCCAAGGAGGGGATAAACCCACTTGGAGCCGTAATGTGGTATTTTTTAGAATTACGTCCAAAGTCAAAGTATAATTACTTTGGGGACTTTTTATTTTTGTTTGTTTATTACTGTAGAAATATATAAAAAAATATATTTTCTTCCCTATATTTAAAAAAAAAATAGCCTTTTTTTCAGTGACATAGGTTTTAAAGGTTACAAATAACGCTAATTATTTAAATACATGGAAAAGGGAGGTTAGAAAATTTAAAAAAAGTGCACCCCAAATTTGTTTGTACAGAAGATATAAAAACTAAAGTGAAAATTTCACTTTTTTTCTAGGTGATACCTTAAAAAAAAAAAATGGAAATAGCTTTAAAAAATTGATGAGTTAGAAAAAGGTGGCCAAAGTTGGCAAAACATTGCAATTTTTAAAATTTAGTTTCAATTAAATATAATTTACGTACTGTACATCTACTCCACTTTACAATTAGGCCCTACTGTTATCTTTTTTTGAACACCATACTAACAAGAACATTGTATTCTATGACCCTAAAAAGAAATCTAAAAAATAAAACTGCAAAAAACATTTTTTCCTTTTAAAATTTTTAATTTATTATAAAAATTTTTTTGTTTTATCCCACCCAAAACCCAAAAAGTCTTTTCTTTTTATTGCTACTTTCAAAACCCTTAGAGATGGGGAAGGTACTAAGAAGAAGGCCCCCGCACTTTGCTTTAGAAAAGATGGGAAAAAACCAAATGAAAAAACCCCTTTGGGGAAAAACCCGTTAAAATATAAAATATATTTTTTTTTTTTTAAAAGGGGAAAAACCCTCTTCAGTCAAGCAGATGAATTCGAACCTTGACCTCCCCATAAATGGCGACCAACCAACACAATCAACGGCTGGGGGGTTTAACAAACTTTGAAAAACAAATACTATTTTTTCCCCTCGACAGCCCGGAGTAAAAACCCTTTTTTTGGGGGACGCCAAAATTTTCAAAAGGGAGATTTTGAAAAATGAAAAACTTTTTCAAAACCCCCTGAAACCAAATAATTTTGTTGACTGTTTTACCTTTTTTTGGGACTAGAACCAAAAACCTTTTTAAACCTTTGGGGCTAAAAACGTTTTGTACCGGGGGTTTTTAATAAGGGCCTCCCCCCCCTTTTTTTTTAAAATTTTTTTAGATACTAACCCAAAATTTTAAAGGGCTATTTTATTGAAACCCAAATAAGAATAAAATTTTTCAAAATTCCTCTAATGATTTTGATTAAATTTGAAAAACTAAGCACTTTTATCTTTCAAACCCAGATGGAAAATTTTTTTAATTTCCTCATAAACAAAATTTTTGAGGGAATTTTATAATAGGGAGATTTAAATTTTTGCCCATCATTTCCCAAAAACAAATTTAACGCGTAATAACTGGTCATTTTATATTTGTAGTTCTTTAAATGTAAAAATCTTTCATTTCCCAATATAATTTATAAAACATTAAAATTGACTATAAAACAAATATATAAATTTTTTTAATCAGGGGTGTATAGGGGAACGGGGGAAATGCCGTTCGGGGCACTGCTTTTCGAGGGAAATTATTTAAAAATATTTTTTTTGAAAATTTGAAAATGCTTTGCAATTCCAACCCAACAAATTGTTTTTCATATCAAAAATTTTTTTAAAATTTTTTTTTCATACTTTTAAAACAATAAATTTCCCTGTTTAAAAATTTACATTCCCTCATCAAAATTGCGGGAATTTTAGGGAAGTGCGTTAATTAAATTTCGGTCTTGGTAATCTCTAAAAGAGTTTCCAAAAGCTTCTGGGGCCCTTATGTTTTTCCCAAGCCTTTCGCCAACGGGGTTTGGGCCCCAAAAAACCCCATTTAAACTTTGGGATTGCTACGACCTTGCATTTCCGGGGCACTGCAAAATTTACAACTACGCCACGGGTTTTTAATACGGGTTTTTGGGAAAAAATTTATTTTTTTTTCCCTCTTTGGGTTTTGCAAAGATGTTTTTTTTTTTTTTCCAAAATTTTTTTTCTGAAAGAAAATGTTCCTATTTCCTAATGCCATAAGTCAGGGCGGCCCGGGGTTAAATTTTCGCGCCCGGGGGGTTTTTGGTTTTTTTGGCCCCCTTTTTGCGAAAACCGGGTGATAATATACCCCATTCACCATAGGATTTGGGAAAATTTAACCGGGCTAAAAAAAAGTTAGAGATCAAATAAAAGTATCCATTTGCCAAAAAAATATTTAACCGCAATAAACCATAAAAATAGGATTTGTTGTCTTTTTGGTACCCAACATTTCAAAAACAATTTTTTTTTTAAATTTGTTTTTTTTTTTGACAAGTCTTAAACAAAATAAAAAGCTGCCAACTACACATTTCTGAGGGGAAATTACTCTCTTTAAATAAAAAAATAACCCCCAAAAACCTCAACGTAGCCTGGAGGGTTGAAAAAGGAAAAATATTTGAAGAGGAAATTTTCAAAAATTGGTAAACATGGGCCCCTAAACTTTCCTTCGAAAATTGTACAAACACTGTTAGGTTTACAAATAAACTATAAGAACCTTTTTTGTAGAAAATGTCAGCCTCTTTTTCGTTTTAAAAAGGGTTTAACAAACATTTGCTTTTATAAAGGGTTTTACGTTAAAAAAATGCAAAAAAAAAGTTGGGGAGCCATTTTTTCAAGCTGGAAAAAATTAAAATAATTTTTAAGAGTGAACTTTTTTTTTTTTTACTCACCACAAAATTAACTAAGGGTGTAAAATTGCTTTTTTTTAGTAAAAAAATGGTTTTTTTGGGTTAAGCTTAGCAACCCCATTTAACACCCCAGGGCTACTCTGTTGGGCAGCCGCTGGGAAATCGCAGGGCCCTTTTTAAAAACCCCCCCGGGCGTAGTAAGTAACAGTGTAATTAATTTCATTTATGATTTTTGCTCTAGTGTTTTCTAAAAAAAAGGTATAAACCTATTAATTCATTTAAAAAATTTTAACAAGTTTTTAATAAATTATATTTCAAGAAAAAAAGAGAAACCCCTGGGGTGGTGCACGTACCTTTTAAATTTTTTTTTACTAAAATACAAAAAGCCCTTCTCTCTATTTGGGCGGGTTTTTTGACCTAAAAATTTCAAAGACCTTTAAATTTTTAAAATCTTATTTTTAATTTTGGGGTTTACCGACGAAATGGGAACAACTATAGTCAGGGTTAACATCACAAAAAATCTTTCCCTACTCGTTTAAAATTGGTAAAAAACAAATCCAAATTTCTGAAACCCCCCCCCCCCTTTTTTTTTTTAGCAACTTGTAAAAACTTTCTGTTTTAATTTTTCTCTAAAAATAAAAATTTTTAAAACCAAAAAATTTTGGGATGAATATTTTCGGGGGAAAGGAAAAAGGGTTTGACACACATGCCCACCCCCCTAAGTAAACCCCCTGGATGCTCCACTGAATCTTAATATCTTCAAAATTAATTTTTCCCTTTAATTTGGAAAAAGGTCTTGTTCATTTCTAAAACATAAATTTCCACTTTTAGAAAATAATTTCAAAACCTCTCTTTTCCCTTAAAAAAACCAACGTTAAACAAATGGGTTCAAAAAAATCAGGAACACTTTTTAATGAAAATTTAAATTTAAAGGGAAAAACCATAAACAAGTCTCCCTTTTTTAAAAAAAAAAATTTAATATAGATCAACAAAAACACCAAAAAAATTTTTCCCCAATAACTCTTTTTTGGGTGTGTTTTATTAGTAAAAAAGTAAAGGACAATTAGGGGCAATAAAGGGGTTTTTTAACCTAACGGGATATAAATGAAAAAAGGGGAAGGGGGGAGTATCGGGGGTTTTACAGAAAAAAAAGGGAAAAGATATAAAATCCAAAAAGGGGGGGGTTGGGAAAGGAAGTGCTTTCAAAAGACAGAGCATTCACCAGGAAGCTAGTGAACTTTTTAAAAACATTCCCAAAAAACCCATTTTTTAATTACATTTTTTAAAGGAATTTTCACAAATACCCTTTTTACACTTCTTTACTGGTTACCTTTCTTTTTCCCGGGCTTTTAAATAAACCAAAATATGTACGTTTTTTGGACTTTTTCAGAGTGTAAAGATTCAATTTTTAAACAAAGTTAAAAGTTTTATTAAAAAGGGGTCTAGACGTTTTTAGTTTTGTGTACATTCTGGTAAACAACAAACTCTTTATACTGTTAAATTTTTTGTAAATTTTTAAAAACCTAACGAAACATCTGATTGGCAATAACTCCTCCCTATACCCCATTAAGGAGAAAAAACCAAGAACTCGCGAATATGACGGGTTTTAATGTTTTTCTACATACCCCTTGAAAATTTTTAAAAAAGACCATCCCCACACAGAAAAATTTTTATCCAGCCCAAACTCCAGGCTTTTACTTCCTAGTTTGGACAATGCCCTTCTCAAATTATTTGGCCATTGTCATTTTTTTTTATATTGTAAAATTAAATTTTATTTCAGAACTCTTTTGAATTTTAAAAAAAAACTTTTTTTAATTTTTTTCTACTTAAAATTGGGCGTAAAAAAATTAAAAAATTCGTGACTTTTAAACCTCCTCCCCTCTTTTTTTTGGGAAAAACTGCATTTTTTGGGCCCTTTTTTCGTAAGCCTAAAAAAAATGTTAACTATTTTTAAACTGAAATCTAAAATAAATAATACACATAAAAATTAAGTAAGTAATGTTAAAGTGGGTCTACTATAAAAAAAACAAAAAAATGTATAAAGAGCTTAAAAAAAGTATTTTATTTAAAACAAATTTAAAATAACTAACCTTACATTTGTCTTGTGAAATTGATGAAAAAATTCTTTCACTCTTTGAAACGCGATTTAACCACCCTGGGGATGATTTTGGACACTTTAAAAAAAATAAAATCTTCTTTATATTTTAGCACTAAATTAGAAAGTTATTAATTAGGCCTGGAGATTAAATTTAAAATTTAAACAAAAAAAATTGCCAAAATAATTAATCTTGTAAAAATATTTGTTTACGTTTGCCTTTAAATTCGAAACTAGGCGACTCAAACTTTTTGAAAGATTGGTCACTAAATCTTTCCTTGGGGACAAGAGATTGTGAAAACAAAATTACTCAACAATAACACACCCCCTGCGTCAATTCCAAAAAGACTTCTTAACTTAAAATATTGGGAAAGCATAAAATTTAAAGGAAAAATTTAAAATTTTTTGTTATCAAAAATTTTCCTTTTCAAACCCAAGCTAAAAAGTTACATCTACAATTTCACGTCGACTTTTTTAAATTGGTATGTTTAACAAATTTTTTAAATATAAAATTTTGCTTTTTAAACAAATAATTGACCCTAAACAACTTCAAATGTAGTCACAAATTTGCCATAATTTTCGGGCGTTGCTACTGTAAAACCATTTCCGGATTAACATAAAGGAAAAAGGGGGGAGACTAAAACTTTTTAGCTACAATCGACTTACCAATTATACCCTTGGGTTTTAAATTAATCATTGTTTTCGCCCACACTACATGTCTTTAATGATTTTTTATGATTTTTCTTCTTCCTTTTTAAAAAACTTAAACCAATACTATATATATATAATAATTAAATATATAAAAATATAAAATTTTTAAAATATATATTTTTTAAAAAATAATTTGAGTAAACAAGCTCCACAAAGCTTTGCCCTTCGAAAGGTTAAAGTTAAAATTAAAAAATAGGGAAATAATTAGGACGAGAACGTAAAAAAAAAAAAATTAAAAAAAAATTTGGGGAAACGGGGGAGTAAATAAAAAGTGGGGGAAGCTGAAAAATTGATTTTTTTTAACAATTTGTTTAAATTGGTGTTACAAAATTTCCCTTTCCGCCAAAGGGGCAAACAAAATTATAAAAGGAATAGATAAAATGGGAGGGAAAAAAAAGGGCGAGAGGAGGCAAAACAGGAAGGGAAAGGGACGTTTTTTTTTTTAAAAATAAAAAAAATTGTTTTGTTTTTATATTGACATTTGATGTTTTAAAATTTTTTGTTTTACAGGTATTTTACAAAAATTTTTTTTAGGGGAAGGGGGCTATAAATTAATATACTTAAAAAGAAAATCCACAAATAATATTCACCCAAAATTTTTAAACCTCAAATTAAAAATGACTGAATAAAAGGGAAAAGTCATGTAAATTTCTGAGCAAGTCAACCCCCTCAGATTTGCTAATTTTAAAACAGTTTTTTGGGAAGTGACAAGACAAAAACCCCAAACACACGAGAATAGCAATGCTAACCAACATTCTCCTAAAGTTTCGAGAATAACTTTTTGAGCTGGAGTGGAGATTAGATTTAAAATAACCAACATTCTCCAAAATACTTCGAGAATGTATCAACATGGGGCGGGTTGGTGGAGATTAGAGTTTTAAAGCTTTGTAAAGTATTTCAACACAAACCTTTAAAAAACAAAGGGGAGGACGAAACACATTTCTGAACCTCTTTGACTACCGTTTTTTTAAACGAATTAAAATAAATGGGGGTTTATACTTTTCTTTTTATCAAGTTGGTGGGGACGGCCCCCAATTTTTTTAAAAATTCATAGAAAAAATTGGGGAGGGGGTTAAGATGGCCCCTTCTCATTTTTCCCCGTTCCGTAGTATATGTAAGCAAACATCTCTCAAACATTTTCAAAAAGGTATTTTTCTTTTTGTGGGAATTTGGGTGGATAAATACTCCCAAAACCTAAGATGGATGATTACGGGAAAAGCTTTAAGAAAACGGTCGAGATTATTCGAGCAACAAGAAGGGTTAAAAACACTCCTGGGGGCATGACGTGAATTTAAAGGGAAAACTCGACGAATTAAAACAATATTTTTAATTTCGTTTTTAAAAAGTATGTTAAGGCCCATGTTTCAACAATTTAAAAACTAGTTTTAACAAATTAGGGCATAGCCCATGGGGTTATTTCCCCCCATCGAGCCAAAACAACCGAGCGGCCAAACCCTTTTGCTTCGTCTACGCCCGGGGGATTTTAGGGTCCCGCTACTGGGTTCGTGTAACAGTCGGCCGGGGGTTACTGTGATTCACAATCCATCGAAAAACTAGCGCAAACACAAACTGGGCACGTGACGCACCCAAACCCAAACTTAAAATTTAAAGCCATTTCGCTCTGCAACAGCTTTGTTTACTTTTGTAGTTTTTTTAAAAAAACCAGTTTTTGTAAAGCTGTTTATTGAAAAAATTTGGGTTGTGCCAAAAGACCCCAAACGTTTAAAATTTTTAAACCCCCCTTTGGGGAAAAATTTAAAAAAAAATGTTTAAAACCCCCCAACAAAAATGTTTAAATAACGGGTTTTAAAAACGTTTAACATCCAAAGGGCAAAATTTAAAAGGGTTTGAATTATGCAAAAAATCTGCTTTCCCCATTTTTCGGGGAGCCCTGTGAATCAAGCTTTTCTGACCGGCGGTAGGGTCAGCAGCTGGGCCCAGCCCTTAGCTGACCAGACACCCGAATATTTTCACTTTTTTTTTTGTCCCGGGTTTTTTTAAAAATTTTTTGGGCTTATTTTTCGTCTACTTTCTTTTATCTGATAAGGGCATCACAAAAAACATTAAAGAAAATTATCTTTAATTTTCCTTACAAAAAAAGAACCAACCACCTTCAACATTTTTTAAATTAAAGATCAAAGGGAAGCAAACCCCAAAAAATGTACCTTATTAAAGGGCGCTACTGTCTTACTGTCCCAGCCAGGAGCTCGCAACAAAGTGAATAGGGAGGGGGCCCGTAAGAAGAGCCCAGTTTTTGAAGGGCAAACTACTGTCTTTCTGTCAAACCATTTGCTTTGCAAAAATTAATAGCAGGGGGCAGAGAGAAGAGCCCATTTTAGAAGGGCAGCTACTGTCTTCTGTCTAGGGCCCTACCCCAACAGTGAACACAGGGTCAGTTGAGAAGAAACCCATTAGAAGGACAGCTAAATGTCTTACTGTCTACCCCGTACCGCAACATGTGAAATAAACAAAAGGGGCAGTAAGAAAGCCCGGGTTTATGTCCACCCATTAAAACAAAATACTTTTCTTACGTCTAGCCATTTTTCGCAAAAAAGTAATCAGGGTCAGTAAGAAGAGCCCCTTAGAAGGACAGCTACTTCCTTTTCTGTCTTTGCCATAACTCGCAACATGTAACCAGGGTCATTTGAGAAGAAACCCAGTTAGAAGGACAGGGTACTGTCTTACGTCTAACCCCTTTGCCCCCCGCAAAAGTGAATAGCAGGGGCGTTTGAGAAGGGGCCCATTAAAGGGCAGCTAAATGGCTTTCGTCTCCCATACTCGCAAAATGTGAACCCGCAGGGCAGGGAAGAAGAGCCCTTTAAGGGAAAGGGCAGCTACTTTTTTACGTCTAGCCATTTCTCGCAACAAAGTGAACAGCAGGGTAAATAAGAAGAGCCCAGATAAAAGGACACAAATGTCTTACTGTCTAGCCAGGAAGCTCGCAACAAGTGAATAGCAGGGGTTTAAGGGAGAAAAAGAAACCCGGGGGAGTCCACCCAGTTAAAGGAAAAAACTACTGGCTTTCTGTCTAGACGTACTCGCAACATGTGAATAGCGGGGGCTAAAGAAGGCCCAGTTTAAAAGGAAAAGCTACTGTTTTTAAAAGCCCAGCCAGTATTCCCCAACCCTGGGAATAGCCCGGGGGCATAGAGAAGAGCCCGGTTTATGTCCCACCAGTTAAAAAGGACACCTGTCTTTACTGTCAAACCATACTTTGCAACATGTGAATAGGGGCATTTGAAAGAGCCCGGGTTTTATGTCCCCCCCAGTTAGAAGGGCAACCCACTGTCTTACGTCCCAGACAGTAGCTCGCAACATTTAAAAAGCAGGGGGCAGTAGAGAAGAGCCCATTAGAAGGGGCAACTATGTCTTACGAAATAGACAGTACCGCAAAATGTGAACAGCAGGGGCCCCGTAGAGAAAAACCCCGTTTGAAGGACAGCTACTTCTTACTGTCTAGCCAGTGCTCGCAACATTGAATAGAAAGGGGGCAAATAGAGAAACCCCTTTAAAAAGACACACTGTCTTTCTGCCTAACCAGTAGCTCGCAACATTTGAATAGCAGGGGCAGTAAGGAAAAAGCCCAGTTTTGAAGGACAAACTAAATGTCTTTCTGGGCTAGCCAGTAACCGCAACATGTGAATAGCAGGGTCAGGAGAGAAGAACCCAGTTAGAAGGATACTACGTCTTACTGTCTAGCCATAGCTCGCAACATGTGAAAAGAAGGGCATAAAAGAAAAGGCCCATTTTTAAGGACACTACTGTCTTACTGTCACCATACTCCCCAACTTTTTAAATAGCAGGGGCCCGTAGAGAAGGGGCCCAGTTTGAAGGACAGCTACTGTCTTACTGTCCCAGCCAGAACTCGCAACATGTGAAAAAGGGAGGGGGGCCGTAAAGAAGACCCCGTTTTAAGGACAGCTACTGTCTTAAATGTCTACCAAGCTTCCCAAAATGTGAAAAACCCGGGTTTAAAGAGAAAGCCCAGTTTAGAAGATTGCAAATGTCTTAAATGTCTAGCCATAGCTCCAAACATGTGAAAAGCAGGGGGCCCGTAAAGAAAACCCGTTTGAAGGACAACTATGTCTTACTGTCTAGACAGTACCGCAACCTGGGAAAAAGCAGGGGCAGTAGAAAGAGCCCCCGTTAGAAACAGCTACTGTCTTTCTGTCAGCCGTAGCTCGCAACAAAGTGAATAGCCGGGTTTAGAAGAAGAAAACCCCGTTAGAAAAGGGCAGCTACTTTTCCTTTCCCGGCTACCATACTTTGCAACAAGGGGAATAGCAGGGTCCCTAAGAAGAGCCCATTAAAGGACAGCTCGTCCTTTTGTCTAGCCAAAAGCCTAAAAATTTAATAAACAGGGGGCATTAAAAAAAAGACCCCCGGGTTTATTTTCCACCCATTTAAAAAACGTACTGTCTTACGTCTACCAAGCTCGCAACAAGTTAATAGCAGGGGGCAGTAGAGAAAGCCCAATTAGAAGGACAGCAAATGCTTACTGTCTAGCCCGTAGCTCGCAACCCTGTAATAGCAGGGTCAGTAAGAAAGCCCGGTTGATGTCCACCCAGTTAAAGGACACTACTGTCTTACTGTTTTAAAAGTAGCTCGCAAAATGTTAACAGCAAAGGGGGATAAAGGGAAAACCCGGGTTTAGTCCCCCCCCCGTTTTAAAAGGGCCCGCAAATGTTTTACTGCTAGACAGTAGCTCGGGAAAAATGTGAACAAACAAGGGGCGTAGAGAAAGGGCCCCTTTTATGTCCACCCATTTAAAAGGGCACTACTTCTTACTGTCTAGACAGTACTCGCAACATTTGAACAGCAGGGGGCAGTAAGAAAGCCCCCTTTGAAGGAAAAGCTACTGTCTTACGGGCTACCAGTAGCCCGCAAAATGTTTTAAAGCAAAGGGGCAGTAGAGAAAGCCCCGGGTTTATGTCCCCCGTTAAAGGGCAAATACTGTCATTTCTGGGCTAACAGTAGCCGCAACATTGAATACAGGGGGCATAGAGAAGAACCCCGTTTTAAAAGGGCAGCCTTTCTGTCTTAAATGTCAAAACCCCGTAAACTCGCAACCCTGGAATTTCAGGGGTCATAGAGAAAAACCCAGTTAAAAGGGCAACTACTGTCTTTCGTCTACCATAGCTCGCCCATTTAACACAGGGGGCAGTAGAGAAAGCCCCGTTTGAAAGGGCAAAAACCGTTCCTTTTCTTTTCTACCATAGCCTTTGCAACATGTGAATAGCAGGGGCAGTAGAAAAAAGCCCCTTTGATTCCCCCCGTTAGAAAAAACAGCTTTCTGTCTTTACTGTCTAGACAGTAAACTCCAAAAAAGTTTAAAAAGCAGGGGGCAATAAAAAAAAAGCCCCCGTAGAAGGACAGGGAAATGTCTTTACTGTCCCACCAGTAGCTCGCAACATGTGAATACAGGGTCTTTAAAAAAGCCCAGTTAGAAGGGCCCCTAAATGCTTACTGTCTAACCCAAAACTCGCAAAAATGTGAAAACAGGGGGCATAGAGAAGGGCCCTTAGAAGGACAGCTACGTCTTTCTGTCTAGCCATAGCTCGCAACAGTGAAAGAGGGGCAGAAAGGGAAAACCCATTAGAAGGGCAGCTACGTCTTACGTCTACCGTAGCTCGCAAAAGTGAATAGCAGGGTCAGTAGAGAAAGCCCGTTAAAGGGCAGCTCGTCTTACTGTCTACCATAGCTCCAAATGTAACAGCAGGGGGAGTAAGAACCCAGTTAGAAGGGCAGCTACTGTCTTACTGTCTAGCCAGTAGCTCGCAACATGTTTAATAGCAGGGTCAGTAGAGAAAAGCCCGGTTGATGTCCACCCATTAGAAGGACACTACTGTCTTACTGTCTAGCCATAGCTCGCAACATGTGAATAGCAGGGTCAGTAGAGAAAGCCCAGTTAGAAGGACAGCTACTGTCTTACTGTCTAGCCATAGCTCGCAACATGTAATAGCAGGGGTCAGTAAGAAGAGCCCAGTTAGAAGGACAGCTACTGTCTTACTGTCTAGCCAGTAGCTCGCAACATGTGAATAGCAGGGGGCAGTAGAGAAGAGCCCATTAGAAGGACACTACTGTCTTACTGTCTAGCCCCCGTAAACTCGCAACATGTGAATAGCAGGGGTCAGTAGAGAAGAGCCCAGTTAGAAGGACACTACTGTCTTACTGTCAAACCAGTAGCTCCAACATGTGAATAGCAGGGTCAGTAGAGAAGAGCCCAGTTAGAAGGACAACTACGTCTTACTGTCTAGCCATACTCGCAACATGTGAATAGCAGGGGTCAGTAGAGAAGAGCCCTTAGAAGGGCAACTACTGTCTTTCTGTCTAGCCAGTAGCTCGCAACATGTGAAAAGCAGGGGTCAGTAGAGAAGAGCCCGGTTAAAGGACACTACTGTCTTACTGTCTAGCCATTACTCGCAACATGTGAAAGCAGGGGGTCATAGAGAAGAGCCCAGTTAGAAGGACACTACTGTCTTACTGTCTAAACCAGTAGCTCGCAACATGTGAATAGCAGGGTCAGTAGAGAAGGGGCCCCCGGTTAGAAGGGCAGCTACTGTCTTCTGTCTAGCCAGTAGCTCGCAACATGTGAACAGCAGGGTCAGTAGAGAGAGAGCCCCAGTTAGAAGGACAGCTACTGTCTTACTGTCCTTTGCCAGTAGCTCGCAACATGGAATAGCAGGGTCAGTAGAGAAAGCCGTTGATGTCCACCCCGTTAGAAGGACAGCTACTGTCTTACTGTCTAACCAGTACTCGCAACATGTGAAAGCAGGGGTCATAGAGAAGAAGCCCAGTTAGAAGGACAGCTACTGTCTTACTGTCTAGCCAGTAGCTCGCAACATGTGAATAGCAGGGGTCAGTAAAGAAGAGCCCGTTAAAGGACAGCTACTGTCTTACTGTCTAGCCATAGCTCCAACATGTGAATAGCAGGGTCATTTGAGAAGAGGGCCCAGTTAAAGGACAGCTAAATGTCCCTTTCTGTCTAGCCAGTACTCGCAACATGTGAATAGCAGGGGGCAGTAGAGAAGAGCCCGGTTTATGTCCACCCAGTTTGAAGGACAGCTACTGTCTTACTGTCTACCAGTAGCTCGCAACATGTGAATACAGGGGTCATAGAGAAGAGCCCAGTTAGAAGAAGCACTTCTTACTGCTGCCAGTAGCTCGCAACATGTGAAAGCAGGGGCAGAGAGAAAGAGCCCCCGTTTGAAGGACCTACGTCTTACTGTCTGCCAGTAGCTCGCAACATGGATAGCAGGGGTCAGTAGAGAAGAGCCCTTTTGAAGGACAGCTACTGTCTTTCGTCTAGCCAGGAAAACTCCAACATGTGAAAGCAGGGGTCATAAAGAAAAAG
>JBCFYV010000118.1:0-192644 GCA_039000515.1 Timema cristinae
ATGAAATAAGGTAATTATTAAAATTTTAAAACAAACATATAAATAAACTTTAATTTTAAAAACAAACACTTTTAAATTCTGAAAAATTTTAAAATTTACTAAAGGAATTTTTTTAGAATTACAAGCTTAAATTTTTATAAAATGTAACTTGCTTAATTTCTTAGGGTTAGCTGTAAAATTTATAGTTGGTTCAGCTTGAAATTTTTGGGGTTGATTTGCTGCCAAGTGTTTCAGGGGTGCCCCAGCGGTGCCCTGTTCCAGGGTTTTTAAAGGGGGGCTTGTAACACAAAAAAAACCCAATTTTTAGAAAAATGATAAAAAAAATTTATATATCCCTGTGAAGCAGAGTGGCGCAGCTAAACCCGCACACCTGTGGGGCATTACCTTAGCTGTACCGCCTAATTTCCCAAACCCAAACCCACCACAGATGGCAGTTGTAATGTTACAGTTTTAAAAAGAAAAGTAACACCAGGGACCTTTAATGATCTTTTCTCTGCAACCCAACCCACCCCTTTTTTGTCTCACCAGATTTTTTACGCTACGTCTAAAGGAAAATACTATACGAAAGACAGGGTACACACAAGAACGCAGCAAAGTAACATATATGGCGCAATGGGAAATTTTATTAAATGGATATTAACTTTGAATAATCTATACAATATGGTTTATTAGATTGGGGGAGAAAATATAAATTTTTCCCGATATAACAAACAAGGCAATGCCCTTTCGTTAATGAATTTACAACAGGATAAAAAAATTTGGGGGTTTGACATATACCCGGGCTCCATATAAATATGACCAGACAAAAACAAGATATAAACTTATTTTAATTTTCCCTGAATATAAAATAACAACCTAAAAAAAGGGAAAATTTTGAAACCTTTTACTTGCCATCACATCTACAATAAGGGCAGAGACGTACCAATTATAAGCTTACAACTTTTAGAAACGATAATGTAAAACATCATATGTGTTGGGGGGTCCCAATAGTTCATAGACCTAACTATCCACCAAATTTAACCCCCAAAGGGAAAAGGGGCATAGAAATATAAGATTAAACCCCATCAATAAGTTAACATTATAATTAACCCTAACCTCTGAATGTCCCGCAAGATTGAAAAACAAAAGCAAAAAAAATTTTAAAGTAAATTTAAAAATTTAACATTAAAAATTTAAACTAACCTCTAATATGTCCCGCAAGATCGTAAATATAGCAACAAAAAATTTAAAAGTGATTTGACTGTTGCTGACTGCGAATCCCCCAATAAATAAACAAAACTCTTAACCACTCCAGACAACAGTTTTTCCCTTAAACCATGATTAGAACCCTGACCGAATAAGGGATGAAGTGGCCAAAATTTTAAATTTCCCCTTTCATTTTACAATTTTTTTACCTAATATACAAAAGAAAATATTCCTAGCCTGAAATCTCCCGATCGGGGGCCCAAGATTAATTTCCTTCCTTCACAACAACTTACGTTATAATAACCCCTAGGGGCCTACATACGCCCAAGTGTGCCTTACAACAAAAAGGGCATCAAAGAGTGCCTTACTTTGCTAGATACAAGCTTATATTTGATTTTGCCCAGTGAAAAAAGACATGGTAGGAAGAATGATTCATTGAGCCGTCACTAATACCAATCAGGTCGTTTTCGCCTTGCACAGCGCCAAACAAGACACACAGTAAACGAGGGGGGGAATAACCTCTAAAGCACGAGGCACAGGGGTCCACTTACAATGGCCTCCTTCGCATGCGCGCTTTAAACGGCTAGCGAGGCGAACACTTGAAAAAAACCGCCGATTCTCAAATACACAGTTATCCGTGGAGAAAATAAACAAGGTCGTTCCGTTGCGTGATAGATGTTATTTTTACGAGACCCCAGCATGGGTTTTTTGAAAAAGGGGGAGTGTAAAAATGTTGTTGGTGCTGGGGTAGTTTATTCACGGAAAAATTATTAAAAGTTTAAAAAACATATAAATAAAATTTGTTTTTTAAAAAAAAAACCCTATTTTAAATTTTTGTCAGAATTAAAATTTTCAAAAGGAGATTATTTTTTGAATTACAAGCTTAAAATTTTTTTAAAATGTAAAATTTTCTTAAATTTTTTATGGTTACTGTAAAATTTTTAGTTGGTTTTTATGTAAAATGCAAATATCATAATACGTACATAATTATACAAGTTTTTTATTTAAAAAAAAAATTTCAAAGTTAAAAAATTTTTAGAGTACAAACACGAAAACTATAAACAATAATATTAGGAAAATAAAATACCAACCTAATAGGGCCCACATGAATGTTTTTATGGTTTCACAACCCTTTTAAAATTTCGAAATTTCTGGATTCTTTTCTAAATACTTGTAATATTTCAACTTTAGATTCTGAATAAATAAAAATATTATTATTAATAATAAATGCTAGTATAAATTTAATTTTTATAAAATAGTAAATAGTTTTTAAAAAAAAATTAGCACAACAAACTCTTGGAGAAATATGTTGTTTTTTTTTTTCTTAAGAAATGTTTTTTTAAATTTAAATTTTTTTTATCGTGATCCTTTTAGTTGAGAGGGAAAATTTTAAAAAGGTTAAATATTTTTTTTAAACCAATGATCATAATATTTGTTGAACTCTCTCCACACAGTAAATCTAAATTATTTTTAAAACCATCCTAATTAAAAAAAAAAAAAAATTAGGGAGACCACTGAAGTATTGAATTTGAAACACTACTAACTCATATCCTCAAGTTTTTTTTTTATTTTATTTATTTTGTAAAAACAAGACCTTTTTAATCAAAAAAATAGACGGGAACACAAAAAGTAAAGAATACTTTGTATACAATTTTTTAAATTTGGCTACATACAAAAAGCATAAGACTTAAAAGGGGGGGGGAAAAAGAAACATAGTTTATTTCCTTTTTAAACCCAAAGGGAAAAATTCTCCTGTTCCTACAAAGGGTTCCCCCTTATTTCAGACCCATGTTCAGTTGGAGTTTAGGGGCTTCCATGCTAAAGCCATGAGGTGGTTCCCATGTCGGGTTTTTTTTCCATTTTTTTGAGAAGATTTTCTTTTTAATTCAGTCAAGAGGTTGTTAAGGCTGCTTAAGTTTTGGATTCTTTTGTTTTCCCCCAAAATCACATTTCCAGTTCTTTTTTCAAAATTGTTCAAAAAAGTCCATACTGAAATTCTTTTTTTCTTGCAAACCCCTGAATACAGGGGCTGCATGTCTGCAACAAAAGAAAAAGGATAGCAGTCCTGTTTGGTTTTGGGGGAGCAAATTTTTTATATGTGGTGAGCTCAGGGAGTGTAAATTTAACCTTTTTTTGGGTTTTTTTTGAGAAACATTTTGCCAAATTTTTTCTCTTCTTTCCATTGCCCTTCTGAAGTAATTTGTTTTAGGATGCTGAGGTCTTCCCTTTAAAATCCCCCATGATACTGTAAAGGGCATTTGGGTCTTGCCTGCGGGGGACGTAAAGGTCCCCTTTCAATTGCCCAAATTCGACTGACAACATGTTTTGTACAAACTGAATCCACCGGGGGGCCAGATGCAGTAAAATTTTCAAAGACATCGGGCCCACCAAAGATTTTGATGTTGCCTCCCCGATCATTATAAAGCCATTTTCTTTTACCTTTGCTTTGCTCACCACAGAAAACATTTTTTAAAAGGGGAAGAACATCCTTTGTGCTTGTCTGGAAGTGGTTATAGAGATTTTTGTCACTATTTTTCCAATTAGTCCCCCTTTTTTCCCTGATGCGGGTTTTTCCCTTGACCATTTTCCAGGAAGTCGTCTATAAAGGGAATAGGGGATAGAGCTCTTTTTGTTGAATTTTCCCCTTTCCGGCAAAATTTTCTCTTCGGGCCCTGAGATACAGAGAAAAAAAAGTCATAGGTCCAAAGGGCTTTGCGCCATGGACTTCTTTTCTCTGGTGGAAAGGTGCAACCTTCAAGCAATTTTTGGGGTGACCACCATGTATTTCCGTATCTGCTGACAGGGAATGCGTTGTTTTTCCCATCCATTTTCTTTATGGGCATGTTTGAATGTCCTTTTCTCATTTCCACCATCCTAAAATTTGCATCCGGGTGAAAAAGTCTTAATATGGGGCAGCTTTTGGCCATACCAGTTTTCTTCTCTCGGGGTCATTTTTCTTAAACTCTAATCCAAAAGTTTTTGTTTGGAGGCATTAATTTATGTTTCTGCTATGTCTTTTTTTTTTGGGCATATTTTTTCCCCATTGAAGGGGCATTGAATTCCTTTGCAAACTTCGGGCTTTGTTGGAGGGGGCTCCTGATTTCCCCCCATCGCTTTTCTGTCTGAGTATGTTTAAAACAAAAAGAATATGTTAGTGACTTAAAAACCCCATTGTAAACTTTTGATAGGTCACAAGCTTTGTTGAAAAGCCCCTGTGTTTAGAGAATCAAATGCGTGCACAAAAAAGCAAAACTTTTCTCTTTATTGCTTTTTTTTAGTGGAACTCTAGCTTTCTTTGCTGAAGAGATGAATGTGCCGGGGCCTGGATCAACAAGTTCCATGTTTTTTGGCTGCTTCCCCTTAATTTGGGCAGTGCTGGGGGCATTTTCCCCATCTTGGCGGAGCTGGATGATGTCATTTTTGGGCCCAAACAATTTTAATGTTAAATAAAGAGTCGTTTTTTACAAAAAAAAAAAAAATCCCCCTGCGGGAGGGGGGTTTTAAAAAATCCCGCAGAAAACCCCTGCTTGTCGTAAGGGGGGGCCCAAAAAAGGGGGGGGGTTCTGTGCAGGACGTCCTCGTGCAGGACAAACCTATTCCCATATCTTTCCTTTCACATCTTTTTTTCCTTCCCCCCCCCCCCTGCGGGGGGGGGGTTTTTAAAAAAGTCCCGCAGAAACCCCCCCCTTTCGTAAGAACGACAAAAAGGGGGGGTTTTTTTTTCAGGCCCCACCCCGTGTGGAACAAACCTATCCATATTTTTTCCTTTCACATCTTTTTTTTCTTCCCTTTACTTTCCCCCCTTTTTTTTAAATTTTCCCCCCCCTTCGTTTTTTTACCCTTACCTTTTTTTTCCCCTTTTTCCCCCTTTTGTTCTTTTCCCGCCCCAAAAAGGGGGTTTTTGGGCCTTTCCCTTGACGCCCTTTGGGGGAAAAAAACCCGGTTTTTTTTTGTTTATTTTTGGGGTCCATTTTTTGGGGGCCCCCAAAAAAAAGTGGGGGCCGGGGTTTCAAAACCTTAAAATAGAAGGGGCCCTTGGGGTTTACAAAAACCCGGGGGACCCTACTTTGGGGAAAAAATTTTGGGTTTCGTTAAAGGGGGCCCCCGGGGCTAAAATTGGCATTTTCCCCACCCCCACTTGCTGCGAAAAAACCCCTGTCCGGGGGAGGCCCCCATTCCCCAAGGGGTTTTCATGTTACGTCGTATAGAGCCTCTCTTGGGGGGGGTTTAAAAAAGGGGCCCTTGTGGGATTTAAACCCAATTTTGGGTCCCCCTGGGTCAAAAGATCCGATAATTTTTGTGGTTTTTCCCCTTTTTGGGAAAGGCCGAAAATTTTTTGTCCCCGGGGAAACCCTCTGTAAAAAACCCCCCCTTTTGGCCAAAAATCCCCGGGGCCCCCCTCACAGGGCCGAAAAATTTTTTAAGGGGCGGAAAGGGGTTGGCCGTCCACCCCCTCGAGGAAAAAAGGCCCGGGGGAAAGGGGGGAGGCCCAGCCCCGTTTTTTGGGAAATTTTCAAGGGGAAAAAAAAAGTTTAAAGCGAGTAAGCCCTTTTTTCCCCCCGAAAAGTGAAAAAAAGGTGAAAACACATCAAATTTTCAAAAAAAAAACTGCTTTTAGGCACGATAATTCGGGGAAAAAAACTGACATCCGTCCTCAAGAAAAGGGGGAAATTGGGGAAAAACCGTTGAGCAATCCCCCTCATATCCCCGGGGAAAGGGGGGCCCCAAAGGGGTTTTTTCCCCAATTTTTTTCAAGGGAGGGGTCCCCCTTTCTATAACCCCGATTTTCGTGACTTTTCGATACTTTGGGAGCTTTCCCCCAACACGTCCCCCCAAGTGTCCGTTTTGGGGACCAAAAAGAACGGAAAAAAAAAAAAAAAAACTGACACCCTAAACCCAAATTTTTTCGAAAAACCCACCCTTCCAAAGGAGGTCCGAGCGGGTTTTCCCCGTTCAGGGTTTCCCGGGGTTTGTCCCTAACCCCGGGGGCTGTTTTTAGTGTCAGGAATTTGGGATACGAACTGCGGGTCCCCCGGGGGAAGCCGACCCCTTTTCGGATTTGGGGAAAAAAGAGGCCCCCCAAAAAAACCATGTGAAATCCCCGAAGTTCTGAAAACGAAAGGGGCCACACTCTCCCCGGCCCCCGGGCCTGTCCCCAAAGGGGAAGGGTTTTAAAAAAAAAAATTGGAGATTAAAAACCGAAAAAAAATCTCATATCCCCGGGGGGAAATAAAGGGAAATTTGCATCTGCCTCCGGGTTTTTCCAAAAAAACCCCTTTCAGCCAGATAGTCACCCAAAAAAAATTTAAAGGGGCCCAAATTTTTTTTTTGCGAAGTTAAAACTCCCCCAAAAACGTCATCGCAAAATTTTTCCCCCTTTGGGGTTTTTTGCTGGGGCACCCCTATTAAAAAAAGCCCCCAAACCCAAAGGGGGCCGAAATTGTCGATAGGGGCAAAAAAACCACCAAATCGTCTCCCCCCCCAAAAAAACCCGGGGGGGTCCTGGGGGGAACCCCCCCCCAGCCCCCCCCCGGGGGGAAAAAAAACCCCCAGCCCCCCCCGGGGGGGTAAATTACGTGGGGGCCACTGTTGAATCGCTCAATTTTCGCCTCTGGCCCCCCAAACCCCGGGAAAGAGGGGGCCAAAAAAGGGGGGGGCCGTAAAGGGAGCCCCCCTGGTCCCCTTTTAAAAAAAGGCCCCGCAAGTGGGCCGCCGAAATAAATTTTTTAAAAAAGGGGCAAGGCCCCTTTAAAAAAGCCTTCGCCCCCAAAGGGGGGGACTAAACCCTTTTTCAAAAAATAAAAACGAACCCTTTTTCCCCCGGGGGGGAGGTCCGGAGAGACGGGGAAAAAGGGAAAAGGACCAAAAAAGGGGCCCCCCAAACCCAATTTTTTTTTTTTAAAGGGGAGTGACAGGGGTTGCGGGGGAAATAAATATTTTTTTTTAAATAATTTGACTTTAATAAAATGGAATTTTGGGGGTTTTTATGCCTGTAGATAAAATTTTTAAAAAACAAATTTTTTTTCCCCGCATCCTTTCATTTTTGGGTTTTTTTCAGGAAACCACCTCCGCCCAAAAGACAACACGAGTTTTGGGGGGACGATGAAAAACTACCGCCCCCCTTTTTTGGTGGGGGTAGCGGGGTGTGGCTATATTCGCAAAAGCAATTTTTTATCACACAAAATTTTTAAAATCTTTTTTTGATCCCAAGTGTTTTTCTGCCCCGAGTCTCCCCCCCTTTTTTGGAATTTTAAAAAAAATTTGCATCCCCTCCCCCCCGGGGGAGGTGTTCCTAAGGGGGGCCCTAAGGCCCTTTTTAAAAAACTTCCCCCCCCTTTTTTCATTTTTTGGGGGATTTTAAAAGCGAAAAACCCGGTGTAGGGGCCCCAAAATTTTTTTGATGCACGTGGGGGGTTTTGGGAGGGAATTCTTGTCTCAGGAAACCCTTTTTTAATGAACACCGGGGCCCAACACCTTCTCTACTTTTAAAAAGGTGTACCCCCTTTCCCTCGCCCCAAAAATTTTTTTTGTCCCGGGATCGCTCCCCCTTTCCCCCTTTGGGGGGCCCCCCCCCGGACCTATGGGGGGATGATTTATCCCTTTTTGGGGTCTCCCCACTTAAAGGGGGGGGGGGGGCCCCCAGTACAGGGGCGGATACCCCAAAAGGGGGCTAAAACGGCTGACTGGGGGTCGAAAAACCCCGAGCCGCTGTTTTTTTGGGGAAAAACCCAAAAAACCCCCCGCGTCGATATTAATTTTGGGCTTTTACTTTGACGGTCATCGCGGCGCGAGGTTTTCCCCCCCAAAACCCTCCCCCCCCCAAACCCCCCCCGCCCCAAACCCCGGGGGGCCCCCCCCCCCCCCGGGGGGGGGGGGGGAAAAAAAAAAAAAAAAAAAAAGAAAAAAAAAGGGGTTGGTTGGGTGTTTTTTTTTGGAAGGGGGCCCCTTTCCCCCCTTTTTTTTTCGCCCCTCCAACTTTGGAGAAACGGGGAAAATTTCCCCGGGTTCTAAATGCTCGAGCTCGGGGTTTTTCGAAAAAAGGGAAAAAAAGATTCTTGGAGACATTTTTTTTCAAAACCCCCTTTCAATTTTCCAAATCCCCCAATTTGGTTTTTTGGGAAAAAAATTTTCGAAATTTTAAGGGGGTAACAAAAATTCCCTTTTTAAAAGTAAAAACCTGCCCCCAATTTAAAAAATTTTGCCCTTTCCCCTCCCCCGTGGGGGGCCCCTTTTTTTTGGGGGTCGATGTTCCCCGCTATTTTTTAGCACTCCCCGTACTCTAACGAGGTTTGGGGGGGAAAAAACGCAGTTTTGGCCCCTTTAAAAAAATTTTTTTTTGGGCCAAAATGGGGGGGGGGATTTAAACCCCCCTTTATTTTAAAAAGGAACCCTTTCCAAACCCCCGTCCCGGGGGGAAATTTTAAAAAAATTTGGCCCCGGGAAAAAATATCCAAAACGAAATGTTGCGCCAACTGGGACCCGGGTGGGCGGGGGTTCCTTTTAGACCTCTACAATTGGGGGTTTTGGGGAAACTCTTAAATTTCCCCCAAAAAATATGGGGGCAAGAAACCCCTTAAACCCAAATAAAAATAGAAAGGGGTAAATTAGAGGGCCCAAATAGCTATAGAAACCAAAAACCTTAACTAGTTGGTTTGAAAAAAAATTAAAAAAAATTTTCAAAAAAAGATTTAATTTGGTATTAAAATTTTCCCCAAAACTATATCCAATATGCAATGTGGTTTTTGCCGTAACCGATCCAGGGTTTTGGGTCCCCCTTTTTCCCCTTGAAAAAAGGGGAGCCGGGACGCTTTCCTCCAAAAAAAAGTACCTCTTGGCTGTTTTTTTTTTTTTTTGGGGGAAAAGGGTTCGACCCACCTGGCGGAAAAGGCTTTTAAAAAAAACCCTTTTTAAATTTGGGGGGTTTCCCCGGGGGAAACCCCCCAATTTTTTTTATCAAAAATTTTTTTTGAAGACATTTTCCCGGGTTTAAGGGTTTAAAAAACCCCCTTACCCCATGTTTTTTTTAAAGGGGAAAATTTGGGGGCCTCGGGGGACCCTTTTAAACACTACGTTTTTTTCAATCGCGATAAAAAAACATCGGGGAAAAAACGGCCCCCTCCCTGTTTTCCTTTTATTCTTTTTGTGGGTTAAAAAAACCCCAATTTATTGCATTTTAAAAAAACCCCCCACGGGGGTAAAAAGACAGATACAACCGCTGAAAAAATCTAGGGGTTTTGGGGGGGTTTTTTAATGGTTTTTTGTTTCTTTTTGGGGGCCAAAAACGACCCGTCCCATTTTCCCTAATTAGGGGGGAAAAAAAGCCAGCCCCCTTTTTTAAGAAAAAAAGTTTTTTTACCTGTCTCCGAGACCGAAGGGGTTTCCCGGGACTTTTTTTCGTTTTTTAAAAAAAAACTTGGACCCCCCAAAAAAAAGACCGGGGAAACCCCGGGGGGTAAAAAGCTTTGAATTTATTTTAAATTTTTTGATTTGGGCGCTTTTGGGGGGGCTTTAGGGAAATTTTTAGGGTCCTATAGACCCTTTGGGGGAGATCAAAACTTGATTACGGCAGTTTTGTATAGGGGTTTCCCCTAGACCTCGGCTTTTTAAAGGGGGGGGTCCCCATAGGTCCACCATGCTGGCTTTTCCCTTTGGTTTTCTATGCTTTTGAACCCCGTCCAGTCTCAGAAAACGTGCGGGGGGGCCGGGTTTTTCCCCCCCCTTTTTACCCGGGGGTCTTCCCCCCGGCTTTACGTGTCAAAAAATGCATTGCATGCCAAAAAAAGTTCCCCCCACCCCCTGTATTTCACCCCCCCAACCGTGTTTGTATAAAAAATAAAGGGCCCCTTTAAAAGGGGCCCGGGGGGGATCCGGGTGCTATCTTTTTTTCACACGGGTTTTGGGAAAAAGTCCTGCCAAAGGTTTTCCCCCCAAACACCGGGGGATTTTCCTCCCGGGGGAAAACCCCCTTTTCCAAAAAAGCCTTTTTTTATCTTCCCCAATTTTCCCAAAGCGACCCCCCCCCAAAATTTTTTAAAAATTTTAGAGGACTTTTAAGGCTCCTCTCCACTCCTTTTAAAAGGTTTTTAGCGACTCACTGAGGGGTCAAAATTTTTGGAGTCTCCGGGGAAAAGTCTTTTTGGTTTGGAAGGGGTCCTTTTTTAAAAAATTTGGGGTTTAAAACCTAAAAAAAAAAAAGTTTTTTTACAGCTAAATTTTTTAAAAGCCCTTTTTTAAAACTTTGGTTTTGTTTTCCAAAAATTTGGGCACCGGTTTTGGGGCCTCTCTGCACGGATTTCCTTTTAGTGCCCCCTTTTTTTCATTGTCCACCTTTTAAATCGTGGGAAACCTCTCTTTCAGATAAACCGGGGAAAAAATTTTTAAAAAAAATTTATTCTTTAAACCCCCGGTCCCCTTTTTTTCTGGTTTTCCCGGTCACGCGGGGCTTCCGGGAAAAAAGAACGGCCGGGCCAGGCACCCGGGGGGGCGTCGTATCCCCCCGGAGGCGGGGGGGTTTTTTCCCTGTTTTTTGATCAAAGGGTTAAAGTTGGGCCCTTTTGGGGTCTTACGCCCCGGGGACGGCATGGCTCGACCCCTGCCAAAAAAAACTCGGTCCATCAGGGGCGGTGTGTCGCGATGGCCCTCTTCTTTTTCGAAAGGGTTTGAAGAAAAGGAGGTCCCTCGTGCGAACTCCGCGCCCCGGGAACTTCACTAAAACCCCAAAATTTTTTTTTTAGGGGGGACCCCCCCCGGGGGGTGAGTTTTTCGGGCTCTGGGGGGTGTTACATTTTTGGGGAGTTCGAAAATTTTGGGGCCCCAAAACCCCCGGCCCCTTTTATTTTAAAAGGGGAAAATCCCCTTTTTTTTTACCCCCATAGCGCGGGGGGAGTTTTTTTTTTATTTTCCTTTTTTTAAAAACCCCCGGTTTATTTTTTTAAAACAAAATTTTAGCCCCCTTTTAAAAAAGGGGGCTTTTTTGGGTATTATCTCAAATTGAAATTTTTTTTAAAAGGGGTTTTATTTCAAATTTAAAAATGTTTTTTTCTTTTTTTTCGTTTTAAAAATTTTTAAAAATTTTTTTTGCCCCTTTTAACTTTTTATTTTTTAATTTTTGTTTTGTTTTTTTTTGGAGTGATTAAAAATTGGGGTTTTTTTTTAGCGGGTTTTTTTTTTTCATTTTAATTTTAAAAAAAAAGGCCCCTTTTTAGCACTAATTTTAGGTTCCCGAGGGGGAAATTTTTTTTTTTTTCCCCTAGGGGGTTTTTTTATGTTTTTAATAATTTCAAGGCCCTAATGACCTCGATGTGTGAGGGGGCCTTTTAAAAAAATAATAAAAATCCCCTTTTAATAATGTTTTTCTATAAGTTTTTGATGATATAATAAAAACCCCATGTTTAAAATTTTCAGAAATTGTGGGGTTTAATAGGCCCCAGGGGGAAAAATTCTGTATTTAAAAAATTTTTAATTTTAATTTTAAAAAAATAACTTTTTTAAAATAAAATTTTTTTTTTTGATACAAAAATTTTTTAAAAATTTACCTCTTTTTTAAAATCCGTAAAAGTCCCCCAAATTTGCTCAAATTTTGGGGGAAAAAAAACTTTTTGGTTTTGTTTTTTTTTGCAACACGTACAAATTTTAAAATTTATGTTCCTGTTATTTAAAAAAAAAATTTAAGGGGGGGGGGGGGAACAAAAAGTCGGGGGATTTTTTTTAAAAAATGGGAAAGTTTTTTTTGGGGATCACTAAAAGTTGTTTTTATTAAAAAGGTGCAAAAAAATATTATCGGGGGAATTTTTTTTTTACGGCTCCCCCCCCCTTGTTGCAAAACCCCTTTTCCCAAAAGGGGCCCCCCTAAAAAGGAAAAAAGGGAAAAAGAGGCTCTATCCAATAAATTTTAAATTAAAAAAAAAATCAAATATAAATTTAAATTTAAAAAAAAAATTAATCACAAAAAAACCCAAAATGTACGGGGTTTGAGGGGTGGAGGGGGGGGGAGGGGGCTCACCAATCGGGGAAAACAGGAAAAAAGGGGTTTTGGTAAAACTGGCTCGCCCCAAAAAAAAGCTCAAGGTCGGGGAATTTTTAAAAAAACAAAAAACTATCCTCTCCCCTCTACCAAACCCCCCTTTTGGGGCCCCCCGGGAAACGTGCCCCCCTTTTCCCTTTTTGGGTGACTTTTCGGCCCCCTTTGGGGGGGGGAAACCCCCTTTTCCCCCCTTTTTTTTCCCCTTTTTTTCCCAAAAGCCCCAAATACATCAGGGTACCCGAAGGGGTTTTTAAATTTTTCCGATTTTTGAAAAATTTCCCCAGCTCGCCGTTTTTTTTTTTTTTTATTCCCCCCTTTTCCTGCGTCGATTTTAAAATTTTGGGTAATTTTTTATCGGGTGGTTCCCCTTTGGGACGGGGTTTAGAAAAAATCCCCCAAAAACCCCCTTTTTGTTAAGAGGCGAAAAAGGGGGGCTTCGGGGGAGGACTACTTTTGCAGGACAAACCTATCCTATATCTCCATTTACGTATTTTCTTCTTCCTTAAAAATTCCCCCCCTTTTTTTTACCCCTTTTTCCCTTCGTTTTTAATTTTTCCCTTTTTTTTCTTTCTTTCCCCCCACGTTATCCGCAGGGAAAAGGGCCTTTTGGGGCCTTTTTTTCTTTTAAAGACCTTGGCTCTAACCCCCATCTTCTCTGTTTTTTTTGGTTTTCCACTGTTTTAAAAATCCTAATGAAAGTGGGGGCCCGGGTTAAAAAACCTTTAAAAAGGGCCCCCCCTTTGGGGTTTAAAACCCGGGGGAAAACCCCATTTTGGGGAAAAAAAACGGTTGCGTTCAGGGGGGCCCCAGACGAAAAATTTTTGGGATTTTCCCTTTTCCCCAAATTTCTGCGAGGGGGCCCCCTCTCCGGGGATGCCTATGCAAAGGGGTTTTCATTTTAGCTTTTGTAAGAGCCCTCGTCGGGACATTTTAACGGGGGCCCTATGGGGTAGCCCCAACTTTGGGGCCCCCGGGGGCTAGGTTTTCCCAATTTTTGTGGAGGTTGCCCCCCAAAAACGGCTTTTCCCCAAAAAATTGCCCCCGGGTGGTCAAAGTATGTGGGTTTTTTCCTTTTGGGGGGTTTAAAAAAGGGGGCCCCATGGGGGAAAACCAAATTTGGGGGACCCTGGGTCAAAAGATCCATTATTTGGGGGTTTTTTTTAAAAAAAAAAATTTTTGGCCCAAACCCCCATTGTCCGGGGTGACAAAAAATTTTCCGCTACACCGTACTCCCAAAAATTTTTTTTTGGGAACTCACGCCCCCGGGCCCCTTTTAAAGGGGGCATAATAAAAATTTTCAGGCGGAAAGGGGAAAAAAAACCGGGGAAATAAAAGGGGGCCCCCCCCGGGGTTCCCCCGGTAATGTTTTTAAACAGCCCCATGGCGAGAAATGAAAGGGGGGAAAACCCTTTTTTTTTCCCGAAAAAGCGATTGAGAAAAAGTCTTGTTTTTAAACCCAAAAAGGGAAACCCCCCCATCCTAATGTTGGAAAGGGAAAAAGGGGGTTTTTTGCTAGGGGCCCGACTGCGTAGCTTTTAAAAATTTAAACTGTGAGGACTAGCCCCCCAAAATTTTCCCCCAAAATAAAAACCCTAAAAATATAAAAAAAAATGGCAGGGAAAAAAAAGACTGAACATTTTCCCTTTTCCTTTTTCGAATCCAAAACCTTTCCCAAAAGGGGGGGGGAGCGGTTTTTCCCCCCTTTTCCATGGTCGGGGCCCTTATGCCCCAAAACCCCCGGGTTTCCCCTTTTTTTGGGGCCCAAAAATTTTGGGGAACAAGTTTGTGCCAGATAATTAAAAACCCGTGCAACTGGGGGAAGGAGGGTCACGGAAAAAATTTGGGGATTTTCCAAATTTTTTCTTTTTATTTTAAAAAAATTTCCCCCCTTGTTTGGGGCCCCGGGGTTTTTCCCGGGGAAATTTGGGAAAAAAGGAAAAAAAAGTGCGGGGGATAACGTAAAAAGACCCCCCTACAATCAAGCACCAAATAAGGTATTTCCCGCCAAGCCCCCGTTTTTTTTGATTTGTACAGTTTCCCCCTAAGAGCCCCCAAAAGGGGGGAACAAATTTAAAAATTTAAAAAAAATTTAAAAGGGTTTTTAACAAAATAAAATTTTTTAAAAAAAAAAAAACAAAATAACAAAGATTTAGGTTTAAAAATAAAATTAAAAGGTTTTTTTCTTTTTTTCTTTTTGGGAAAAAATTTGGGCTATCGGAATGTTAAGTTTTTACTTTTGCTACAAGGGGGTGAGCGGGAGAAGTTTTCTAAAGGGGGGAAAAAAGTTAAACATTTATTTTAAAGGGATCAAACAAAATAACATTTTAAAAAATTTTGATCAGTTTTGGGTTGAAGGGTTTTTTAAATAATGTCCTTTTTAAAAAATTTTGGTAATGATAACAAAAAATAAGGGTTTTTTGTTAACAACGGGGGGGTTCTGGTCTCTTTCCCCTTCGGTTTTGCCCGGCATTCAAAAAAAAAAAAAAATTCAAATAGTAACACACAAAAGCAACCAAAAAAAAAAAAAAAAGTAAATAACAGGGAAAAGAAAAAAAGGGGGTTTTAAAATTTTTTGGACTCCACTATAAACTAGTGCAGCTCTCTGCTTTGAATACCGGGGGTATAAAGCCCGAGAACCCCGGGGTATTTGACAAGTAAGAATGATTTCCTTTAGCTAAACTGTGTTTTGGGGAAAAAAACCCCCAAAAAAAATTTTACCCCTCAAAAAATTACACAGATGAAAAAGCCCAAAAAGGGGTTTCCAGAGAAACATTGGCCAAAAAAGATTAAAGGGAAAATTTTTCGAAGTTTTTAAAAGTCTTTTGGGTAAAAAATTTACATTTTTTCCAGCCCATGGCTCATAAAGTAAAAAAAAGAACAAAGGGACAAAAGGGACATAGAAACTACAACTGAACACAAAAATAAAAAGGGGGGGACTTACCCTTCAGACTCCGGGACACAAAAATTTTAAACTTTTTAAACCCAAACGCTTCCATCTTGTTTTTAACAAGGTTGAAATGAATAAACTATCCATTAGTCATGAAATAAAAAAAATTTTTCAAAAAAGAAAATATATAAAAAAAACTCTACTTGTCCCCAGTTTTTTTTTAAAAAAAACCCAAACCCCAAATTCAAAAGGACTTTTCCCCCCGTTATTTAAATACTTAAATTCTCCTGGGTCGGGGGGGCCGGGCCCGGGGGGGGGGTGGTCTGGGGGGCCACACTCCAGGTCGGGGGGTGTTCTTCGTTACATGACGGTGGGAGAATTTCCCCCCTTTGACCCCCGGTTTTTTAGTAGAAGGGATAATGTGAAACCGGGGGTGGCCCCATATATGTCCCCCAAAAAAGGGGGCAACCCGGGGAAAAAACAAAAAGAGTGATAAACTCGTAATATAACAAGGGGGGAAAAGGGGGGGTTTAAGGCAAGGTTTTTAAAATGGGAAAAAAAGGGGGTGTTTCAGCCCTTTTTGGTTGGGGGGGGAAAGGGTTAAAAAAATTTTTTAAAAAAAGGGCCCCTTTTCCAAAAACCCACCGGGAAAAAAAAGGGCCCCCGGATTGATCCCCTCTTGACTTCTTTTTGGGGGATTTTGGGGAATTGGGAAATTTAAAAAATGTGTTTTTTGGGCCCTGCAGTTATTTATTGAATTTTTTCTCCTAAAAGGGTTTGGGGGGAGAATCCCCCAAAAAAATCTTTTTTAAAATTTTTTTTTTAAAAATAAAGTTAAATTTTAATTTTGGGGTTTTTTGGTATGGTTTACTATTCGGCTCAGCTTTTTTTTTTTAGAATAGTGAAATAGACGGGGCCCTTTTTAAAATTTTTTCCCCCTTTTGGGGGGCATGGCAAGGGAATTTTTAAACTTAAAAAACATCTCCCTTGGGAGAGACATTTCTATGTTTTTTAAAGGGAGTTTTTTGTGCCAAGGGATTTGGGTTAAAATTTTTTCTTTTAGTTTTAAAAATTTTTTTTTAAAAACATTTGTTTTTTTTTCCTTTTTTTTTACAAATAATCGAATTCTTGTGCCTGCACATAAAAACCCACCCTTTTTGGGGGAATTTAATTGGGAAAAAAAATGTTTTTTTTACTTTTGTAAATAAAAAATTGGGGTTTTTTTTTTTTAGTTTTTTTGGGGGAAAAATTCCCGAAAAAATTTAAAAATTTTTTTAAAGGGCATCAATTTAAATAAGAAAATACATTTCAAAAAAATTTAAATTTTTTGGGTTTTATAAAAAAAATTTTTTTTGGTTATTATTATTATTATTTTCCCCCTTTCCCCGGGGGGGGGGTTTTGAAAGTCCCCATAACCCCCTTTTTCGAAGAAGGGGGCTTTTAAAAAGGGGGGGGTTTTTGTTCCGGGGAAAATTTCCTCGTGTGGGGCAAAAACCCCCCCCATACTTTCCTTTTCCCTCAATTTTCCCCCTTTTTCCCTTTCCCCCTTTTCCCCCTTTTTTTTTTTTCCCCCCCCCCCTTCGCTTTAAACTACCCCCTTAAAACCCTTTTTTTTTCCCTTTCCCCCCCCGTTCATCCCGCACAGAGGCCTTTTGGGCCCTTTTTCCCCCACGACCTTGGGGGGTAACCCGGGTCTTCTCTGTTTTTTAATTTGGGGGAAAATTGCCTTTAAAACCCCCCAATGAAAGTGCCCCCGGTTTTAATATCTTGGTAGAAGGGCCTTTTTTTGGGGAAAACCGGGTACCCCACCTTAAAAAAAAAACCCGGTTTTTTGGTTTTTTTAGGGGCCCGGACGTAAAAAATTTAAAAATTTTCCCCCCTACACTTGCTGCGGTGAAACCCCCCTTTCCCCGGGGGTGCTCCAAAAAAAGGGTTTTCCCCCTTAGGTGTATGGAAAAATTTTCGTCGGGAAAAGTTAAAAAAGGGGTTTTTTGGGAAACCAAAGGGATAACCCGGGTCTACATCCCATTTTTTTTTTTCCGGGGTTTTTCCCCCCCTCATGATTGAGTCTTTGTCACAGCTGACCCCTTACTGTCCCGGGGACCCCTTTTGCCAAGTTTTTGCTGGAAACTTTCGCCCGGGCCCCCCAAAAACCGTAATTTAAGATAAGAGGGGGAAACGGGGGTTTTAAGGGGCCCCCCCCGCCCCCCTTTCCCCGGTGATGTCCCCGAGTGGATGGGGAAAAAAAGAAATTTAAAATGTCAGCCCATTTATCCTCGAAAAAAATGTTAAAATTTTGGGGGGGGCGAAATCAGAAGTCTCAATAAGGGGGAAAAAAAAGTATTGGGGGGCCATCATGATTCAGAAACCCCCACTGACACACAGTCTTTAAAAATTTTGGCCATCTCCGAAAAACCGTTTAGCAAAACGACTCATATACCGGTGAAAAGGGGGAACCTCACAGGTTTTCCCCCAAATTTTTTTTAAAGGGAAAGGGGGGGTTGTTTGACCTCTACGGTAAAGGGTTGAGGAATCTTTTTGGGAAAAGCTTTTCCCCCAGCTGTCACCGGGGCCCCCCCTATCATTACCCAAAAAAAAAGGACAAAAAAGGGGAAAAAGGTTTTTATATCCCACATTTGCGACTCCACCCTTCCCCAAGGAGGTCCCAGCAGGTTCCCCTTTCCAGGGTTTTCCGGGCCCCATGTCCCTAACCCCCGGCGGGGGTTTTTTGTGGGCCCCCAATTTGGGGTTTTTAAAGCCCATGCCCGGGGAAACCAACCCGTGCGGATTGTGGACAGGGGGCCCCAAAAAAAAACCATGGGGGTTTTTCCCAAAAAAATTTCGTCAACTGCAAGGGGGGGGGCAAAATTTCCGGGGCCGGGCCCCGGGCCCCGTCCCCAAAAAGGAAGGGAAAGAAAAAAAACCCGGAGAAAACCCAAAAAATGAAATCCAAAAACCCCCGGGACGCAAGGAAAAAGTATCAAATCAAAAAACCGGGATTTTAAAAAACTTTTTCCGGGTTGTCATCAAAATTAAAAAATCCCCAAATGGGGCCCCCGCGCAGTTAATCTTGCTAAGGGGGGCCAAAAAAGACCAGGGCCCTTGGGGGTTTTTCCCAGACAATTTTTTTTATTCCGCGCCAACTTTTTTTGGGGGCCCCAAATTTTTTTTAAAAAAAGGGCCCAAAACCCCCACAAAAGGGTTTGCTCCCCCCCTATACCCACCGAGGGGGAAAACCCCCTTTAGGAAATTTCCCCCCAAAAACCCCCTCCCCCGGGAAAAAACCCCCCCGCCCGCCTCGGGGGAAACCCCCCCGGGGGCCCCCCCCGGGGGTTAAAAAAAAAGGGGGGCCCCCGTTGGCCTCTCACACCCACTCTGGGGTTCCGGAGGTTTGGGGGGGGGGGGGTTTTTGGAAAAAGGGGAGGGGCCCCCAAAAAGGGGGGTCCCCCTTTGGGGGCCCTTTTTAAAAAAGGGGGAGCGAAAAGCCACAAAAAATTTTTTTTTTTAAAAAAAAAATCGAAGGGGCCCTTTAAAACCCTTTTTAAAAAGGGGGGCCCCCCCAAACCCTTTCCCCCAAAATTTTAAAAAAACCTCTCCTGAAACGAGAGGTTTTTTGGGGGACCCCCGGGAAAAGGGAAAAAGGGGGCCCCCAAAACCTCAACAAATTTTTTTTTTTAAAATAGTGGGAAAGGAAAGCCCAGGGTAATTTTAAAAATTTTTTTTTTAATTTAAAAAATGCGTACCCCAAAGGAATTGTAGGGTTTTTTAAAAATCGGGGGAAAAAGGGAAAAAAAAAATAATAATTTCTTCCCTGCCAAAAATTCCATCTTGTGCTTGCAGGGGCCCCCCTTTCCCCCCCCAAATGAAAACCCATGCTTTTTTTGGGGGGATGTGAAACGAAAACCCCCCCAAACCCTTTTTTTGGGGGGGGTAGCGGAGGTTTTGGTAAAATTTGCACGAATACTTTTTAACATAAGGGGAAAAATTAAATTTTTTTTGATCTCCAAATTATTCGAAAATCTCCCCCTTTCCCCCGGAGGGAAAAACCCCCTTCCCGAAAAAACCTCCCCCCCCGGGAAAAAGGGGTTTTAAAAGGGCACTAGAGGCCCCTTTATACAAATTTTTCCCCCCCCTTTTCATCTTGGGGGCTTTAACGCGCATAAAAACCCCGGGGGGGGGGCCCAAAATTTTTAAAACCCCGCGGGGGATGGTAGAGGATAAATTTTTTTCTCGGGAAAAATGGGGTTTAAAGGGGAAAAACCCGGGGGGCCCAAAACACTTCTCCCCCTTTTAAAAAATGTATCCCCCGCCATTTCCCCCCAGCCCCCCCGTCCCCGGGGTTGCTGCTCACTTTCCCTTTTGGGGGGTTCATTTGGACCTTTTTGGGAAAACCCCTTTTCCCCCCCTGCTTTTAAAAAATCCCCAAAAACCCCTTTTTGCCGGGGACCCCCAAAATGTTCTTTTAAAAAAGGGAACTGGGAAAAAATTTTTCCCCCAGCCCCGCCCCCCTTCGACGAACCCCCTTCTCCCCCCGTCGATGTTTAAAAAAGGGGAAATTTACTTTGCCCGGTTTAAAAAGGGCCCCGGGGGGGGCATCCATTTTCCCTTAAAAAAACCCCCCCAAACCCGCCCCCCCCTGTTTTCCCCCCTGGAACGAGGAAATGCCCCCGGGGGTTCTAATTTTTTAAAAACCCCGAAGACCCCCGCGAAAAATTTTTTTCGACTCCCACTTCGGGGGAAACTGGAGTCATTCCGGATTCTAAAAGTTTTAGAGCCGCCGGGGGTTTTTTGGGGGAAAAAAAAAAAAGGGGGTCTTGGGGACAGTTTATTTCTACCCTTAAATTTTCCACTCCCAAAAACCCCGGTTTGGGATCCATTCGTAAAGAAGTAGTACAAAAATACCATTTTTAAAAAATACCCCCCCTAGTTAACGGTTTAAATTGTCCCCCCCCCAGGGGGTCGGGGCCCAAAAAATTGGGGGGGGATGTTTTGCCCCTATTTCTAGCCCCCGGAATTTCTCTAACGAGTTGGGGTTCTAAACGCAGCATCGAGCGCCTTAAATATTGTTTTGGCCCCCAAAAAACCGGGGGGGGGGTTAAAAAATCCCCCCCTTTTTAAAGAGGAACTTACCAGGGGCCCCCCCCCCGGCGGGGAATACAACTTCTGGGCCCCCACGATATCCATTACGAAATGTTTCGCCAACTGTCCCCCCCCGGAAGGGGTTTTTCCCCTTTTTTCCTCACAATTGTGTTTGGGAAAATTTTTTTTAATTCCCCCCAAAAATGGGACAAGCAACCGGGTTTTTTTAATATATAAAAAAAAGGGAAGGATAAATTAGAACCCCCAAAAAAATTATGACCGTTTTTCCTTTAAATAGTTGGTTTTTGCAAAATTAAAATTTTTTAAAAAGATCAAAAAAAGATTTTTATGGTATCTGAATCCCGCAATCTCTATCCCCCAAAACAATTTTGGGTTTTGCCGTAAAACCCCCTTTAAAGGTGGATCACCTTGTTCGCCTTTTTAAATTTTTTGGGTTTTTTGGGGGCTTTCCCCCATAAACACAATTTTTTGGGGGGGTTCTTTTATTTTAAGAAAAACCCCTTTTTACACCCCCTGGCGGTTTCCCCGGAAAATTTTAAAAAACCCTTTATGTCTGATAGACACTTCCGGGTAAGGTTAAACAACACCTTATCCGATGATTTTATTCAAGAAAATGGGGTGCCTCAGGGTAGTATTTTAAGCTGTACGTTGTTCGCTATTGCGATAAATAGCATCGTAGACAACGTGCGCTTACCTGTTCGTTGATGCCTTTTTGTGGATGACTACGCAATTTATTGCAGTTCATCAAGTCTCCACAGGGCTGAACGACAGATACAACTCGCTGTAAACAATCTATGGTTGTGGGCATCTCGTAATGGCTTTCGCTTCTCTGCGGCCAAAACGACTGTCGTCCACTTCCATAGATAACGCGGAATACAGCCAGCCCCCAATATTTTATTGAACAACGTTGTTTTACCTGTCTCCGAGACCGTAAGGTTCCTGGGACTTTTATTTGATTTTAAATTAACTTGGATCCCCCACATCAAAGACTTGAAAGCGAGGTCTATCAAAGCACTAAACCTGCTCAATGTGGTTAGCGGTCGGTCCTGGGGTGCGGATAGGGAAACCTTGATGCGCCTCTATAGAGCCTTGGTGAGATCAAAACTTGATTACGGTAGTTTTGTATATGGTTCCGCTAGACCCTCGGCGTTAAAGATGCTCGATAGCGTCCACCATGCTGGCATTCGACTGGCTACTGGTGCTTTTCGTACCAGTCCAGTCGTCAGCATCTGTGCCGACGCCGGTGAGCCCCCTCTTGCTTACCGGCGGTCTTACCTCCTGGCATCTTACGTGTTCAAACTGCACTGCATGCCAGATCATGTTGCCTACCGCCCTGTTTTTCATCCCCCTAACCGTGTCTTGTATGAAACCAAATGGCGTAGTACAAGGCCGGTTGGGATCCGGATGCTATCGGTTTTCGACACGTGTGGGATAGTGCTGCCAAAGGCTATCCCCATATCACCATGTCGAGTTTCTCCCTGGAAAATACGCCCTCCGAAATGCCATTTTGATCTTGCCAAGTTCCCTAAAGCGACCACCCCAAACTTTGTATATGAGAGGACCTTTAATGAGCTCCTCTCCACTCGCTTTCACGGATTTGAGCGCATCTACACTGACGGCTCTAAATCTGGAGCCTCCGTGGGATGTGCTTTTGTTGTGGAAGGATCCAATTTTAAATTTGGTTTACCTAAAGAAACCAGTGTTTTTACGGCTGAATTATATGCCATTTTTAAATCTTTGTGTTTTGTTTACCGGAGTAGTCACCGTTCTGTCCTCATCTGCACGGATTCCATGAGTGCTCTGTTGGCATTGTTCACTCTCTACCCTGGAATCCCCTCGTGCAGATTATACATGAGCTAATTTTTAATATTGATTCATTAAGCACCCGGCTCGCCTTTTGCTGGATTCCTGGTCACGGTGGTCTTCCAGGAAATGAACTGGCGGACCAGGCAGCCAAGGAGGCAGCACGCCTGCCTCCGGAGGCGAGTCTGGGTGTCATGTTTTTAGATCTAAATGGTTATGTTCGGCGTGGAGTCTTACGCACCTGGCACGAGCAGTGGGTCTCGACCCCTGCTCAGAACAAGCTGCGGTCCATCAGGGACGGTGTGTCGCGGTGGCCCTCTTTTATACGTAAGTCTAGAAGAGAGGAGGTCATCGTGTCGAGACTCCGCGTCGGGCATACTTCATTGACCCATAGTTTTTTACTAAGAGGGGATCCACCTCCAGTGTGTGAGTTTTGTGATACCCCCTTAGTGTGCATCACATTTTGGTGGAGTGTCGCAAACTAGCCCCTATCCGTCTGGCTCTTGATTTTAAAGGTGATATGTTTTTTTTACGCGATAGTGCGGATGGAGTTATTTGTTTACTCTGTTTTATACGCCAGGTGGATCTTTTTAATGCCATTTGAGTTACTTTTATAAAGTGGCTCTTTTGGATATTATCTCATATTGAGATCTTTTTAACAGTTTTATTACAATTTAACATGTTGTTTTGTCTTTTTAACGTATTATCATTTTAACACGTTTTGTCTTTTTAACGTGTTATATTTTAATATGTTTGTTTTGTCTTTTTATTGGAGTGATACACTTGTGGTTTTTTTTAGCAGGTGTATCACTTAATTTATACCAAGAGTCCATTTGAGCACTCCTATGGAGTGTCTCAGATGGTGAATGTTTTATCTCTTTCCCCTATGGGGATTTTATTATGTTTTTAATATATTTCAAGGCCCTAATGACCTAGATGTGTCGATGGGCCGTTAAACAATAATAATATAATAATAATAATAATTTATGCGGAAATTCAAAGCATAATCAGTAAATCAATAAAACAAAATACAATATATATATAGGTTCTATATTACCCAAAATCTTTTAAACATCCTCCTATAATTGAATTTGTAAAATAACTGGTTTGTTCTAGGTATATTTCTACTGCTTTTTCTTCTATGTATTATTTAATTACTAACAAACAACCTGGGTTTGATAATTTATGCGGAAAAGTCAAAGCATAATCAGTAAATCAATAAAACAAATTACAATATATATATATATATATATATTATATATATATATTTATTAATATATGTTCTATATTACCCAAAATCTTTTAAACATCCTCCTCCATTTCGTTACTCCAATCTTCTTTAATGTCTTTTTGTTTTTTCAAAGCCGACTCTACATGAAGAAACTCCCAAGAAACATATTCGCAACAGGTTCTTCCAAACTGTGGACAGTAGTTTTGTGATGATGGCTTGAAGCAATTTTCTGCACAGATGTGGTATCTCGTTGTGACATTATTTGCATAGAGTTCGCGGTGTCCTTCCAAAATAATTGAATTTGTAAAATAACTGGTTTGTTCTAGGTATATTTCTATTGCTTTTTCTTCTATGTATTCTTTAATTACTAACAAACAACCCGGGTTTGATAATTTATGCGGAAAGTCAAAGCATTTGCATGTTGCTAAATCAGTTAAATAATTTGACACTTTATATACACGTTCATAATTACGTCCTGCAGAACTATCTACGACTGATGAGCACGCCATGTTGAAGATTATACATCTATCATCTAATATGTACGGCTTTTATAGTACACCATCTCAATGTGTTTTCCTGAATAGACCTTCATCTTAAGCATGTGTGTGTTGATTTCAAATGTAGTTGGCCTTTCAGCAGCGACATGAATATCTAATTAGAAATATACGTGATCAGCCTTGGCCGTTATAATCTCGTCTCGATGGTTGAATACTTTTTGTGACCTGAATATCTAATTAGAATATACGTGATCGTCTTTGGACTCGCTTCTCTATGACTACCTGGTAGTGAGTTGAATACATAATTAGAAATATGGATAGTTGATGTTCACCTTTAGAGCTAGACACAGTACGCTATGTATTTAAGACGTTAAAATTATTAAAATTGAATCAGTTGAAGACTTGTGTTTAAACAGCCACCTACATTTGACTTCGATCTAGTCGACGCTTCTGAGACAAACCTACAAGCTAGGCGGGTTGATCTGAGTGCAGATTAAATCAAGGTAATTTATAATTTCTTATTTATTTTATAAAAAGTTTCTTGCTTCTTATTATTTCTATAATATATTTGTTTGAATTTTTTTTCAAGATATGGACAAGTTTATACATAACTTCAACTCAGCCAAGACCAACGACATTCAATATATTTCTCTAAGAAGTTTAAAGGAGAATACAATACTAGATATTATATCTTTTAATGAAAGAGACACTAAGTTTGGCAGATCTATTTATGTAAATGCCTATTTACAAGACAACATCGTAGGGTTCTTTCTGCCAAAAAAGTTTTCAAACATTTGTAAAAAAGATCATATTGACCTTATAAATGGATCTAAGTCTGTATTAATTTATGAAGGAATAGGGGTTGACAGTTCTATCAAGCTTAGGATTGAAAAAAAATCATGTCAATAGTTTTAATATTTGGTAATCCTGGTTAAAAATTAAAACATTATTTATAATTAATCTTGGTAATAATGGTTAAAAATTGAAATTAAAAGTAACTACTAAACACTTTTTATAATTATACTATGTAACAAATATATATTGTATGTGAAATCTGTATGTTTTTATTATAATTAAATGTGAAAAAAACTTGTATTTTATTTTTCATTTCTAGTAATATTTGTAGACAATAGCCCCGCCTCCAAATCGATTGTAGACCCATCCGATCCTATACCATATTTTGATGATCTTTGTATTTTTTATGTATATTTTTTTATTATAATTAAATGTGGAAAAACTTGTACTTATTTTTTCATTTCTAGTAAATATTTTCCTCTCATTTTAAATTATACATTCTTAGTAAGAGCATATAACATTTTTAAAATATGACGTCATTACGTCCTACTGACATAATGTACCTCGGTACATTACGTCCTACTGACATAATGTACCTCGGTACTTAAACCACAATTATCTGTCACTGTAGACACGCCTGCACAATTAATTTACTGTCAGTCACTTAATATTATTCAAATCTAATATATAATGTGATGTTATACTATCATACGTCCTTAATTAATTACGACAGTTGTTGCCATAATGTACCTCGGTACTTAAACCACAATTAATTATCTGTCAGTCATTTAATATTATTCAAATCCAATATATAATGTGACGTCATACTATCATACGTCCTTAATTATCTTATGTCACGTACACACAATTAATTACGTTCTTGGCTTATTGCCACGATTTATAGCTAGGCACTTACTACTGACGTGAAATTGCTCCCCTGATCTGTGAGTAATTGTCGGGGAACCCCGTGCCTAGCAACGATTTCACTCACAAAAGCCCTAGCTATAGTTTCAGCCTTTTGATCAGGTAAACAAATTGCTTCGGGATACTTGCTGAAGGGATCCTGAAAGGTAAGTATGTACCGGTTTCCTTTTGTTGTGGGTGTTAAGGGGCCTACCACATCCATGCTGACCCGCTGAAAGGGGACGTTAACGCCTTGAAATCTTTGTAAGGGGGCCGGTTTCAAATTAGGTGGATTTTTTCTTAAATTACAAGATTCTCACACCTGACAGAACCGTTTAATGTCCCTGTACATGCAATCCCAATGGAACATAGATCGAACAAGATCATAGGTCCTTGCTACGCCCTGATGGCCTGAAAAGGGGAGATCGTGATATGTACTCATAACCTTAAAAGTCATGGAGGCAGGGACTACAAGGCGGTCTCTTCGCTCATTTGGTTTCCTTTGTTAGTAAAGAAGACCTTCCTGATCTAAGTAAAAGTCACCTCCGTTATTTCCCTGTTCAGCTACACGTATGACATTTGTTAGTTTAGGGTCCTTGCGCTGTTCTTCTCGTATGTGTGCTCGATCCCAGACAGGTTCATAGCCAGGGGTCAAGGAGTGAACAGGTATTCTGGAAAGTGCATCGGCTTGACTTATAGATCGACCTGGAGAGTGCTCAACCTCAAAGTCGAATTCCGAAAGCAACAAAGCCCACCGAGCAAGGCTTGAACTAGAGTCCCTCAGAGATAAGAGCCACCTTAACGGCCGGTGGTCGGTCACAATCTTGAACTTTCGACCATACAGATAACATCTCAGTTTCTTGATAGCAAACACAACGGCCAAACACTCCCGTTCAGTAGTGGAGTAATTTATCTCCGCTTTGTTCAACTGGCGCGAAAATAAATATATAGGGCTCTCCTTGCCTTGAACTTTCTGTGACAACACGCCACCTATGGCGGTCCCTGAACTTTCACACGTGACAATAAAGGGTTCATTAAAGTTAGGGTATCTCAGAACCGGTTTCGAACAAAGACTCTGTCTCAAGGTTTCAAAAGAGTTTTCTTCCTCGTCCTTCCAAACAAATTTTGCCTCGTTCTTCGTTAAGGAAGTAAGTGGCTTAGCCAGCTTAGAATAATTTGGGATGAAGCGCCGGTAAAAGCCTACTAGTCCTAGGAACTGACGTATTTCCTTCGCAGTTCTTGGACGGGGGTACTTCTTTATTGCTTCAACCTTGGAATCGTCAGGTTCGATCCCCGCTGGTGTGACAACATATCCTAAATATCTCACCTTTTGTAACAGAAATCTACACTTATCGGGCCTAATAGTCAGTTTGGCTTCCCTTAGCCTTTCTAATACCTGTTCTAAACGCTGAAGGTGCTCACTCTTGGTTTGTGAAAATATTATTTCGTCATCTAAATAACAGAAACAAATTTTTCTTATCAAGCCAGTCAAAGTATTAGTCATGAGCCTGCAAAATGTACTAGGCGCGTTGACGAGCCCAAACGCTAATCTTCGAAACTGATAATGATGGTCTGGTGTTAAGAAGGCTGTTTTTTCCCTATCCTTAAGGGCAACAGGTACATTCCAATATCCACTAGCTATATCAATAATACTAAAATATTAGGACCCACCTAACATATCGAAGGTTTCATGAATATTAGGCAAGGGAAAAACGTCTCTTTTGGTTACGGAATTCAAGGCCCTATAGTCAACACAAGGCCTATACTTAATAGCACCGTTGGTCTTTCTTTGCGCCACCAAAATTAAAGGAGCCGACCACGGGGAATTTGAAGGTTCAATCACGTCCTCAGATAACATTATATTGATTTGTTCCTGGAGTACGGGTCTTTGACTGTGAGGAACGCGATAAGGGGGTCTGTAAATAGGGCGCGCATCACCCGTGTCAATATAGTGCTCCACCTTATCAGTGCAACCTAATCTTCGACCCTTGGTTAAGAAAAGATCATGATATGAATCTATTAGTCGTACTAACTGAGCGCGTTCCTCTGGGCCTAGGTGATCAAGGGGTAATAAACTTGCTAGTTCTGATCTCTCACAAGCATTTTCTACAAAATCGAAATAAGTCATCTCCTCTTTTACATCTATAGGGCTAGTTATCATGTCCTCCTCTACTCCTCTAGATGATTCCTTTGTGCTTGGTTCCCTCGAATCAGCGTTAACCTGTCTTACCAATCCACTCTGCATCTCCTTAACAGGGGGGTAGTCTAGCGCTAGCCCAACCAATTTTATCTTCATCTTCAGCGGGGTGGGGCGACTCTCGGAACTTATATACAGACTCTATTTTTCCAGGGCAATCCCTCGGGACAACTTAATTGGTTCATTGCTCCTATTAACAATCTGCACGGGCACACACTTATCTCGAGTTAAATCAAATACAGCACTGCTAATCTCAACATCTGGGAATGGTAGGTCGACCGGTTCTAGCAGGCCTTGGCCAGTACTGAGCTCCGCGTCACCTAGTCCTACAAAACCAAAACTAATCGTTTGGGGCTGAATAGTCATAGCCTTCCTGGTGCAAAGGAGAATATCGTTTAATTGGGCTGGTGTATCCCGGGTGCGTCCACCCTTGTCTCGAGCAGCTTTAATCTGGGGCGTAGGAGAAGGACAAAATTCGTCTGCAGTACGAACATTGCTATCTCTTTGTCTCAGTTTTCCAGTTGACTCACTGCGTCTCATTTGTTGGGCAGAAAGGGGGTGATCAGTCCCATTTACACCCAACAGGGGCTCATGTGCCAACGGATTTCTTTGAGAGGGGCCGCCATTTCGAACTCGGGAGCTAGCATCTCCCAATCTATACTTTTCTCCTGTTACTATTCCCAACGCCGTTCCTCTAGACCTCTCTGCATAGGGGACCTCAATATTTCCTACTCTAATAAGTTTCTGACTCACACACACATCAACACCATATTTGACCATAAAATCGCTCCCTATTAGCACCTCTGTGTCAAAAGCAGCATTATCGCCACACACGGCACAATGAAAGGGGTAGTGATAGTTCAAAATATTGAAAGTTATCCATGCCGTTCCCTCAATCATCAGCTCATCTCCAGTAACTGTAAATAATCTAAAGTTATTTGGAGCCGCTTCTAATCTAGTTTTTACCCCATGTACAAAACTCCTCTTAACAAGAGTCACGGTTGAGCCTGAATCGATAAACATTCTACAAGGCCTGTTCCCAACTGAACATTCTATGTTTATGCTAGGACCCAACTGCAAACTATGGACTAACGGCTTTCTTGCGAGGAACTTGCCTCCCTTGCCTGGGGAACGAAAGGGGGCGGGGCGCGTTTAAAGACGGGTGCCTAAATTGTCCTGCGCGACATTCCGTGCTTCTGTGACCTACTCGGTTACAGTTGTAGCAGACTGGGATCTTGCACTGTGTTTGCACGTGACCGGTCTTGTTGCATCTAAAACACGTTATCAGGGGTGGGTGGTTCCTATGGTTTCGCACTGGTTGCCTACATTCACGTGCAAAATGGCCTGTTTTGTTACAAGTATAACACTTATCGATCATCCTTATCTTATCTCGTTTCAACTGAAGTGAGGCAGGCTGCTGGGGTTCGTGGCCCAAAGCCATGGTTTGGGAGGTCTTCCCAACCATGAGCTCATTTCTTTCTTCCGCCTCTGCCATATTAATTGCTTCCTCAAAATTGGTGGGGGCCTTAGATTCACAAATCTTTGTAGTGAAGTTCTCATCCCCTTTAGGAACTGAGTAAGAAAACTCTCCTCTAGTACCTTAATCCTGACTCTATTTTCCTCGGGGTTCTCGGGGTCCAGTTCAACGGTACCTCTGCCCACAAGTCTCAGTCGGGTTGCGTAATCTCTAATGGTCTCGCCGTGCTTCTGGGTACAATTGGACAGTCGGTAAACAGCATGAATCTTTGGCTCGATCCTCCTAAAAGCATCCCTGAGGGCGGTTCGGAACTCTTCCCATTCTTGGATGGCTTTTATTCTTTCGTTGGTATGCACATAGTTTAAAGCTTCTCCCTTTAATCTAAATTTGGCGACCCTTATCTTATCTTCATTCGACCATTTACCTAGCTGACCCACCTGTTCGATCGACTCAAGGTACTGATATTCTGCCCTACCTCATCACCAAAAGGTTCAATGTAAATCATCCATTGAGCAAATTCGGGGCTATGTGCTAAAATGGAGGGAACCACTACCGGGTCTGCCATGACCAGTTCGGGGGACAAGGCCCTATTGACTCGTGGCATTTAGCTTCATATCAGCCTCCCCCTTAATCCATAAATTGTTACTTTAATAGGCCTGAGGGTAGCTTATGACGGGGCCCGAGTATGGAATGATTGCTTAGTCTCGTCCTGTTTTGAAGTCAGTCAAGTCTTATTCCCCGTCTCCTGTTAATTAAACTATCAATTTCAAATTGCGGGTCCTCATTGTGAATTCCTGGCCACCACAAGTTCCTGTTCCTCGATGTATTGTTAACCCACCTTCCTGTATTGGCACTCCAAACTTTATGTCTCCAAGTCCCACAAGATCCATCCCACCGCTGCCACCATTTGTCATACGACCCTTGAGTATGCGTCCAACTAGTACGGAAGACGGTAGCGTGGTTAATCCACGAAGCATGTCATGGGTTCCACACTAGTTGGATCTGATCCTGATGGGAGTTGGGTCAAGGCGGGCGTCAAATGATGTCAGTGGAACAATGTGTATTACAGTATATTCAAGAAAAAAGAAACTACATAATGATGGTAACAATGTATTAAAGTAAATGGTGTGGTACTTATATATGGTAACTTGGTAGGTTGCAGGGTGACAGGACGGAAGGACCCCGCTCCGACAATGAGTACCCCTCTAAAAGGCGACGCCCACCCACGCCGTTCCTAGATTGGGTCTTTTATATATCTCTACCTCAATTGAACTTTTGATATTCCACGCCCCAAAGAACATTGAGATAACGAACTCTGTTAGGGCGGAACCAACAACAGAAGCCTTAAAAAAATATAATTGGCCTGAATAAATATCAATGATTTACTTTCGCATGACTACATGATCCTGTGCAAACCGCGTGATGTCGTGGGAGTCATAGTCCAGCCAGAAAAATGATAATGACTAAACATGAAACGGTATTCTAAGGAGGTCCTTGGGCTCGTGTCACACTTGAGAAAAGACCGGTTGCGTTCATGAGGGTCCCGGACGTAAAATTACCACTTTCCTGCATACACTTGCTGCGGTGACCTCTCTTCCGGCGATGCTCCATATGAAGGTTGTCATGTCTAGCGTCGTATGGAGCCTCTCGTCGCAAGAGTTAACAGGGCCCTATGTGGTAGAACCAACTGGGATCAACCTGGGTCTACGATCCGAGTACTTTTGTAGGTTGTCCTCCCACTCATGACTGAGTTCATTGTCACAGCTGACACCTTACTGTCCGCTGGCACCGTACTGCCAAGTTCTGCTGGCATCTTACTGCCCGGCCCCTCACAGGGCCGTATTAATGATAAGAGGCGGAAACGGGTAAGGCCGTCCAGCCCTGTTTTGATAAAAAGCCAGGAAGTGGTGAGGCCCCAGCCCCGATTCCTGGTGATGTCTCGAGTAGATGAAAGTCAAGATCTGAAATCAATGTTTGTTCCATGTCATGTGTAAGTAATTTGATTATCATCGATTTTCCTGTGTTAGTTTGTCCTTGTATTACAAAACCGTTTATTTTTTAAAAGTATTACAAAACAGTTTATTTTTTAAAAGGTCTTAGTGTGTATAAGTATGAGATTTGTATAGAGTCTACAGGATCTATGTCATTTAGAGAAAACAAATTTCCAACCATAAGATAGTTTCCATCTGATATTATGGATTCAGTTTATTATTAATTATGTCAAAATAATGTTTATTTTATCAAGGATTTTTTGCATGTGTTTTGTAATTTAATTACCATATCTAGGTATATTTTAAATTGGGATCTCGATTATTTAAAATTTGTAATAGTGTTAGTTCCGGAATATCTAGAATGATTTTCTCATATGTCTTGATGTTATTATCGTTAACAAGTTGTTTGAGTTGATCAATCATATTTGATCTGCTCTGTACTGTCATTAAATGTTGTGTGCCATTTTGTTTTTGTTTTCCTTCAAAATAGTTTTTACATATTTGGGTTGCATCTACTTTATCGTTATTGAATGTTTTTAAGGGATTTGTTGAATATTTTTATTAATTCTGAAATGAACCCTCCAACTTGTATGAATGTTGATAAACTTTTACGCAGGAGATATTAAATGAACCTGGTAACGTTGTTAACCCTTCACTGGTACTTCGGGGTAACTGGTTTTGTCTAGTCGAAGTCCAGTCTCCGGGTGACATTGATTTCTAGGCGTCGATCTCGTGGGTCCAGTGGATGGGGGTAGGGAAGGGAGATGGGGGAGAAAACGTAGGTGGGTTCTGGGGTGTCCAGTGCGTGCAGATGGTAACCCTCAGGGCTGAAGGGGGAAATCTGAGTAGGTGGGGTTCGGATGGTTGGTGAAAAGGGAAGACGAGGGGAGGAGTTGGTTAACTCGGTTGCAGGGACTCTTGCAGATGCTGGAGCGGAGTGTTGGCGTTCGGGGCTCTGGTGGTGGCGGTCGGGATCGTAGAAGATGGGTCCACGGGTGGAGTATTGTTTCGTTGTCGCCGTCTTCTTTAGGGTCTTCTGTCGGTGGGCCTTGCCAGCACGGCGGGTGTATCTTATCCCGTGAGTTCACCGTCGGAAGGGTCGATCAAGGTTGGAGGGTGATAGGGCAGAGCCTAGGCAACACGAAGTCGCGGTGGGAGCTGTCCCGGCAACGTGAGTCGCGGTGGGAAGTAAAGGTACTGTCCCGGCAACAAGGAGCCGCGGTTGGGAGTCAGGGGAACAGTCCCGGCAACACGGAGTCGTGGTGGGAAGTCGGGGATAGTTGTGGAAGGATAGGGAGTGATGATGAAAATGCTCTTTCCAAAAATAATGACGATTTATTATTGCTCTTTCGTAACGGTGGTTCGCCAGGGTTGGGTCATCACTAAACCAGCTCCAGAAATCACCGTGTTATATGCCCTCTACTGCTGCCTGGTCTTGACCAATGGGGTAAACAGGGTCTTACTATTGGTTGCGCTGTGTGCTGAGATGGAGTCGTGCCGGACGGTTCAGAAAACATGGTGTGAAGTGAATGGGGAAGGGGGGTCCAGGCACTAGAGGGAGGGTGGCGCGGCCAGTGCAAGTACGGACGAAAGATACTAGGGCCGACTGAACAGAGAGGCACATCATCGTGCCTGACTCGTTGCATTTTAATGGTTCTGTGGGTGTATTTAAAGGTATACTCTGGATAGGAAAATTTATTTTAAAATTGATATACTCGTCTTCGTCTAAATCAAATATAGGTAAATTAGATTTTGAGATAATAGATTCTTCACTTACCCCCAAAATCTCATTTGTCGTAATGTTGAGTCTTAAAGTCCCACGGGAATTCTTGTTCTTTCTGCGTTTATGTTGCTTCTGATGATGAATTATTATTATTATTATTATTGTTTAGCGGCCCATCGACACATCTAGGTCATTAGGGCCTTGAAATATATTAAAAACATAATAAAATCCCATAGGGGAAAGAGATAAAACATTCACCATCTGAGACACTCCATAGGAGTGCTCAAATGGACTCTTGGTATAAATTAAGTGATACACCTGCTAAAAAAAACCACAAGTGTATCACTCCAATAAAAAGACAAAACAAACATATTAAAATATAACACGTTAAAAAGACAAAACAACATGTTAAATTGTAATAAAACCGTTAAAAAGATCTCAATATGAGATAATATCCAAAAGAGCCACTTTATAAAAGTGACTCAAATGGCATTAAAAAGATCCGCCTGGCGTATAAAACGGAGTAAACAAATAACTCAATCCGCAGTATCGCGTAATAAAAAACGTAAGTCACCTTTAAAATCAAGAGCCAGATGGATAGGGGCTAGTTTGCAACACTCCACCAAAATGTGATGCACACTAAGGGGAGTATCACAAAACTCACACACTGGATGTGGATCCCCTCTTAGTAAAAAACTATGGGTCAATGAAGTATGCCCGACGCGGAGTCTCGTCACGATGACCTCCTCTCTTCTAGACTTTCGTATAGAAGAGGGCCATCGCGACACACCGTCCCTGATGGACCGCAGCTTGTTCTGAGCAGGGGTCGAGACCCACTGCTCGTGCCAGGTGCGTAACACTCCACGCCGAACATAACCCTTTAGATCTAAAAACATGACACCCAAACTCGCCTCCGGAGGCATACGTGCTGCCTCCTTGGCTGCCTGGTCCGCCAGTTCATTTCCTGGAAGACCAGCGTGACCAGGAATCCAGCAAAAGGTGAGCCGGGTGCTTAATGAATCAATATTTAAAATTTGTTCGTGAATCATCTGCACGAGAGGATTCCACGAGTAGAGAGTGGACAATGCCAACAGAGCACTCATGGAATCCGTGCAGATGAGGACAGAACGGTGACTACTCCGGTAAACAAAACACAAAGATTTAAAAATGGCATATAATTCAGCTGTAAAAACACTGGTTTCATTAGGTAAACCAAATTTAAAATTGGATCCTTCCACAACAAAAGCACATCCTACGGAGACTCCAGATTTAGAGCCATCAGTGTAGATGCGCTCAAATCCGTGAAAGCGAGTGGAGAGGAGCTCATTAAAGGTCCTCTCATTAACAAAGTTTGGGGTGGTCGCTTTAGGGAACTTGGCAAGGTCAAAATGGCATTGAGGTAGGCGTATCTTCCAGGGAGAAACTCGACCTGGTGATATGGGGAAAGCCTTTGGCAGCACTATCCCACACGTGTCGAAAACCGATAGCATCCGGATCCCAACTGGCCTTGTACTACGCCATTTTGTTTCATACAAGACACGGTTAGGGGGATGAAAAAACGGCGGCAGGCAACATGCTCTGGCGTGCAGTGCAGTTTGGACACGTATGATGCCAGGAGGTAAGACCGCCGGTAAGAAAGAGGGGGCTCACCGGCGTCGGCACAGATGCTGACGACTGGACTGGTACGAAAAGCACCAGTAGCCAGTCGAATGCCAGCATGGTGGACGCTATCGAGCATCTTTAACGCCGAGGGTCTAGCGGAACCATAAACAAAACTGCCGTAATCAAGTTTTGATCTCACCAAGGCTCTATAGAGGCGCATCAAGGTTTCCCTATCCGCACCCCAGGACCGACCGCTAACCACTTTGAGCAGGTTTAGTGCTTTTATAGACCTCGCTTTCAAGTCTTTGATGTGGGGGATCCAAGTTAATTTAAAATCAAATAAAAGTCCCAGAAACTTTACGGTTTCTTAGACTGGAAGAACGGCGTGGTTCATTAAAATATTGGGGGCTGGCTGTATTCCGCGTAATCTATGGAAGTGGACGACCGTCGTTTTGGCTGCAGAGAAGCGAAAGCCATTACGCGATGCCCACGACCAAAGATTGTTAACACTCAGTTGTATCTGTCGTTCAGCCCTGTGGAGACTTGATGAACTGCAATAAATTGCGTAGTCATCCACAAAGAGGCATGAACGAACAGGTGAGCGCACGTTGTCCACAATACTATTTATCGCGATAGCGAACAACGTACAGCTCAGAATACTACCCTGAGGCACCCCATTTTCTTGAATAAAATCCTCGGATAAGGTGTTATTTAACGTTACCAGGAAGTGTCTATCGGACATAAAATTAGATATAACAAAAGGAAGGTTTCCTCGAAACCCCCAATTAAATTTTTTTTTCAAAATGCCGTACCGCCAGGTTGTGTCGTACGCTTTCTCCAGATCGAAGCCACCATCCCAAACTTTGTATATGAGAGGACCTTTAATGAGCTCCTCTCCACTCGCTTTCACGGATTTGAGCGCATCTACACTGATGGCTCTAAATCTGGAGTCTCCGTGGGATGTGCTTTTGTTGTGGAAGGATCCAACTTTAAATTTGGTTTACCTAAAGAAACCAGTGTTTTTACGGCTGTATTGTATGCCATTTTTAAATCTTTGTGTTTTATATACCGAAATAGTCACCGTTCTTTTCTCATCCTCGCGGATTCCATGAGTGCTCTGTTGGCATTGTCCACACTCTGCTCCTGGAATCCCCTCGTGCAGATGATACATGAGCAAATTTTTAAAATTGATTCATTAAGCACCCGGCTCGCCTTTTGCTGGATTCCTGGTCACGCTGGTCTTCCAGGAAATGAACTGGCGGACCAGGCAGCCTAGGAGGCAGCGAGCTTGCCTCCGGAGGCGAGTCTGGCTGTCATGTTTTTAGACCTAAAGGTTTATGTTCGGCGTGGAGTGTTACGCACCTGGCACGAGCAGTGGGTCTCGGGCATACATTCCTAACCCACGGATTTTTTACTAAGAGGGGATCCACCTCCAGTGTGTTAATTTTGTGATTCTCCCATTAGTGTACACCTCTTTTTGGTGGAGTGTCGCAGATATGCCCCTATTCGCCTGGCCCTTGAATTTAAAGGTGACCTTCGTTTTTTATTACCTGACTACGCTGAAGGAGTTATTGGTTTACTCCATTTTATACGCCAGGCGAATCTTTTTAGTGCCATTTGAGTCACTTTTATAAAGTGGTTCTTTTGGATATTATCTCATATTGAGATCTTTTTAACGGTTTTATTACAATTTAACATGTTGTTTTGTCTTTTTAACGTATTATCATTTTAACATGTTTTGTCTTTTTAACGTGTTATATTTTAATATGTTTGTTTTGTCTTTTTATTGGAGTGATACACTTGTGGTTTTTTTTTTAGCAGGTGTATCACTTAATTTATACCAAGAGTCCATTTGAGCACTCCTATGGAGTGTCTCAGATGGTGAATGTTTTATCTCTTTCCCAATGGGGATTTTATTATGTTTTTATTATATTTCAAGGCCCTAATGACCTAGATGTGTCGATGGGCCTTTAAACAATAATAATAATAATAATAATAATAATAATAATACTTACAGCGCCTCTTTTAAATATGGATCAATAATCACGAGATCTATGGCTAGTTTCAGTAAATACACTATCTAGATTTAAAACCTCAAATTTTTGAAAATTTGTTCCTTCTTGAGTTGCCCCAGGACCCCAAGTTACATTTTAAATATTAAATACACTTTTATTTATAATTATATATGAGTCTTGCCTAAATGGTCTATAATCAGATAAATGCCTTAGAACACCATATTAAATTCTGCGAACTCTTGTGCGACGATAAAATTTCCTGAATCTCTAAACAAATTTTCTCCGTTTTAACAACTTTAACTTGCGGCGATGAATTGGATAATGATGACGCATATACATATAAACTCCTCGTCGCCCAATAATCCTGCGGCGGTGGCGGATCATTTGATACGAATATTACTGGTTTTCTCCATTCACAATTTCTTCCCGCTATTCCCTTTTGCGCTATAACAAAAGGTTTACCTTCCATTAAACGTTTCAATATATTTTAGGACAGTATTTATTAGAAAACTCTTCAAATACGATAACATCATGTTTATGATTTAATCTTTCAAATCCAAATTTACCAAAATCTGATATAAAAATGTTACAACCTACAGTTACTTTATTATCAATAAACCAAGTTTTACCTACATAAGAGTCGCCATATAAATACAATTGCTTTTTTTTTTATGAGTCCAACCATTAACAAACCTATCGTTCCACCAATTAGATACAATTTAAGTCCAATTTTGCCAACATGTCTAATATATTGAGGCTGACTACTAGTATTTTTCAACCAAAATTCATTATAAGCTTCCAAAAATGTATACATATTATAACACACGTCGTCGTAGGTCTAGCCCAGTGGTTCCCAAACTTTTTTGAGTCACTGCCCTCTCGGTTCCAAAAACTCAACCATAGCTGGTAACGCGGGGTCTGATTCTAGCTTCTCCGGAGAAAGCTTCTCCACTGCTGCTCGAATCCCCCCTTCGGAGGTTACGACGGTTATTCCTGAATCGCTAAGGAATTTCAGTAATTTCTTACCGACGTCGGACTTCACAAACCGGATGCACTTGGAAATCAAGTTGCGTCTGTTGCGGTCCGCCTCCGAAAGAGGTGGCTTAGTCGCGGCCTTTGTGGGACTATGACTTTTCGCAGTCTCCTTGGGCCCCTCCCGCGTCTTGACTGTTTTACGGCCGGCGTCCTTTGACACCGACCGGAGACGATCGGTGCGGGATGGACCTTCCTTCCGCTTCGGTGCTGACTGCACTTGCGAATTCGCATCTGCGTGAGCACTGACGGTAGCCACCAGTGTTTGGGTAATGTCAGCCAGGCTCGAAAGCATCGAGGCGGGCGGCTGAACCCGGACACGTCTCAAAGTTGGGGACGCGACCGTCAAGGTTGCAACCGCTGCGGTGACAATGGTAGAAAAATCTGCCGAGGTCACTCGGGTTGATACCCCTGGACACAGTGTTTCAGCAAATTGCTGAATATCACGGTATCCCGTCATGGTGATGTCACCCGACGGTGTCCAGAGGTCCCCTCTTTCCTTTCGGGTAGGGGCTGTGGTTTCGGGACATTTGTCCTCGACCTTAGCGCCTTCCGAAACTCCAGAAGGGAGAGGCCTGGGTGAAGAAATCTCTTTATTTTCCATGCTCCCTATTGCCAAGAAGGTAGGAAAATAAAACTATCTTCACGCCTCAATGGCCAGTGCCCCCTATCCTTTAATCTAAAAAATCAATACTCATATTAAAATAGTAATAAAATTCAAGGATGGAACAATTATTAATTGAATATTTATTTAAAATTAAAATATATTATGTATATTTAATTAAACATTATAGATTAGCTTGATTAGCTTGATCTTTTCAAAGTTATTAAATACTACATATTATTAGATACCACATTTAGTAAATAGGTAGAGTACATCACTATTGTGTACATTCTTAATGTGATGGATAAGCTTGATGAAATGATACTAGTTGTCCAATGTCTGGCTTAATGTCACTTAACATGAGTCTTAAATCACCACGCTTAGTAATCTGGATTCGATCTCTTTGCTTGGAGAGAAGTAAGTAGGCTGACCACACTAAAACCACGTTCCACCAAATACGATGTTGGAAATGCAATCTGGAGCCTCTTAACCACTCTCCATAATGCAGGATAGCGATAAGGAATTTTTTTCTGTAACCAAAACTCTAGATATGATTTCTTAAACTTTGGTTTCAACTCAATGTCATTTTGTAGCTCAATTAGTTCTTTTTTGATGTTTCTGCTTCTGCCATTTCTAATCTAAAATAAAAAAGATTGTAGCCCTATATTTAAAAAAGTGTTTTTATGTTGCTTCCTTCAGAAATTTACAGCCATAACATTAAATTTTGTTTCAATAATAGATGTATGAATAATTATTAACGTGGAAAAAAAAATTAATTCAGAGTTACATTTATTTTAGTTTTTTATATACCTTTTTAAAATGATTTTGCTACACAATTATCTATGTACACATTTTGTAAGTGAATATTAAATTCAAAATTGAGCTCTAGATTAGGCATCGGCACTGAATTTAATTTTAATTCCTTAATATCCCCATATAACTTTCATTAACACTTTTAATATTGAATAGGTTGCAACAAAAATAACAGCTTCTAATCTCAATTCATAATCAACATGTTGAATAATTGAAAACACAGGAAAATAAGTATCACACTCGATTACTATTTTGTTCAGGACTTACCATTAAAATCTTGAGGAGACAACAAAGAAACTAGAACACAGCACAAAACTTTCTCAAAATGTGATAAACTGGTCTGAATAGCTTTGGTGACGCGCCCTCAAGAAGGGTGGTAGAACGTGTGACGTATTCTTGGGGAGTGGGTGAGAACGCATGACGTGGCCTAGAGAATGGAGGTTATACGCGCGCAACATGACCTTGGAAAGGGAGGAAGAAACTTGAATCAAGGAATGTATTTTGCTGGTCAGTCAAATATAAATAAACAACAAACTCGGAAAATACCAGCTTGAGTTCCCCTCTACCACCCTTTTGCCTATTATCGCCCCCTTTCAACTTAGCGCCCCCGTACAATCCCACAGCCCCCAAGGGGGTGGTACCGCCCACTTTGGGAACCACTGGTTTAAGGGAAGTGTTCTACTGGATGTAGAAGCAACTGCAGTGGTAGTTGGTGCAAGTAGTAGTTGGTTTAAGGTGAGTGCATTACTGGATGAAGCAAAAGCACCTGCAGGAGAATTACCTGGGTTTGGTAAAGCTGGCGTGACAGTTAACAGGAACACAAAGGTGTCAGTATTACCTTGGGAGTCTCATATGACCTGTGGGTTCGATTCCTTGTGGAGTATTTCGTCAGTACAAAGGGTTTGGAAGGTCCCCGGGACGAGCCTAAATGCGAGCTTCTCGTATCTCCCTTCTTGATGTGGCATTCACCGGGTTCAGCTCACTCGGTATCCAAAACGTGCTGACCTCCTTATGCCTCAAGCGGTGCATAATTCTGCCGTGTAGTGCTGTTGTTAGGGTCCACGTAGCACTACCCTCTTCCGCTCATCACGTTGTGTAGCACTGTTGTGTTGTTATTCCCTAGTCGAAGGTGATGTCCAGGGTATAGTTTATGTAACCATCCCAGCGTTAGCAGGGCTGCCACTACTTCTGGCTTGTTGATCTCGATGTCCTCCAGTAAGGAGATCAACCCGGGCGGTCGGTGGTTGATCGTGAATCCTGCTAACGTGGATGGGGTGGTGTCGGAGAATGCGATCACCGTCGGCAAGTCCTTTGGTCCTTCCCAAGGGTTGTCCAGGGTTGACTCTGCAGGAATCGCAGGGCCCATGCTCCATGCGCAATCTCGATCCGGTATAATCCATTTTTGAGCTCGGTCTTGATCATCCAGTGATGTCTTGGAATCTCCCTCATGGCTGCTCTTGCTCTAGTAAGGCTGAACATCGGCGCATGGATATACTCGATGGGAATCAGGCACAATTGGAACGCGTTGACACACGGTTCTCTTGTAAGTAGTCGGTTCTGCAGCTATTCCTCAATGACTTTGTCCTTCATTGGCCCTGCTCTAGTTCGTTGAAAGATGTTCGGGGCTTCCGTGGGTTTGGCGAGCACCACTCCTTCTCCTTAACTCAGTCCCCGGAACAGCCATCTGTCCCTTATGTATAGTGGGTGAATTGGGTCCACTACCAGGCTTTTATATTCCAGCTGTCTAATGTCGCCGATTGCCGGTGATTCGGATTTATTTTATTGGAATATTCTTGCCGGAGTGATCCGCTTTGAATATTTTGGTTGGAAACTGGTTTTAAAGTTCATTATTTTGCATTTAATTTCCCTTGTTCCTTTGTCACTTTTATGACCATTCCATTTTATTGTAATCTTTGCTTGACATTCTTTACAAAAGACAGTACAAACAACTTTCCGACATGTGAGCACGTTTATAAACCCATGTGAAGGCTTTCGTCGGTTTTCAAAAGTTATTTCATTTAAAACATTTTTCCAAACTCCTTTTGTCATAACTTTACGTTCACGGGGATATCTAGTCATTCCTTTTTAAGTTAACATGGTGTGACTTGATTTTGTCCCAGGTCTCCTCATCTATTAATATACCCTCGTCCTCTTTCCAAAAGTCACTATATACGTCACATTCGATGCATTTGAACTATTGTCTGATACATCAATGACTATATTTTCATTGTCTTTAATACTATCACTAGACAAATATTCTTAAATGGTTTCCCTGCCCTTCACTTCCCCCCTCCTTAGATGTATGTCACAACCCTGGTGACAGGTTGGCGGGCAGACCCTGTTCTTCTTCTCGTACCATGTGACGTCGATTGAGGGGGGTGGGTATAAAGAGTGGCGCCCACTTGGTTGTCTATTTATAAGCGTTTGTAGATTAGTTAGAGATGTACAGGTTACAGCAGCTGGTAAATATTATTGATGCAGTGTAGACGAGAGAATCGAAGAGATTTACATGTGTGTGTGTGTGTGTGTGTGTGTGTGTGTAGTAAAATACAGTCCAAGGCATAATAAATACAGAGACCATGACTGTTAAACATACAGGGAATCGAACTCGGCCCTTTCACAAGTGTTTAACAAATACACAGTCCATGACTGTTAAATATACAGGAAATCGAACCCAGCCCTTTCACAAATGTTTAATAAATACACAGTTCATGACTGTTAAACATACAGGTAATCGAACCAGGGATCCTTCGCAATGTGTGTGTGTGTGTGTGTGTATGTGTAATAAAATACAGTCCAAGGCATTTAATCTATCACCATGCAGGGCTAAATATACAGGGAATCGAATCCGGGACTTATTTTAGCATTATGAAAGCTTAAACTCACATTTTCGCCGATGCCATGGAATAAAACCCTGGACCTCTCTCTAATTAATAAAGCAAACATTTTTTTCCTTCTGAATATTATAATTTTAATCCGCTACTGTAACTGTTGGAATAGATGGCTTCTGGCACAGAAAAAAAACCAGGTCGTGGGTCGCATGTTTTGACATAAATATAAGACATTCATGAGCTAAGTTTACCTGAATGACAGCTTGAAATGTTACTAGAAGTAATCCCTAATATATCACTACGCCAACAGCTGACATCTAGCACTTTGGATGACTGTAATGAAAACAGATAGTAATATATTAATATGATAGTTAACCACCGCAATTTAGACCAATATTATTTATATTTATTTGAGGTCGGACACAAAGTTTATTTATAGTTTTATTCCCATAAAAAATATTAACACCGCTTTCACAAAAACTTCTGATGAACATAGCCTCATAATGGCGCTATATTACACAAAATCAGTAACGTTCCAAAATGAAAAATAAGTACTTTTATTTATGTTTAAAATATTGTTTTGAGTTTGACAAAAAGAAATGAAATATTATGAGAATACTTAAGTTTACTTTATTTTAAATGTAATATATAACAGGTAATTAAAGAATTCAAGATCTATACATTTTTAACAAAACTATGATCTTTTACAAGTGCTGGCAACCCAAAACCTAAGCATATGATTTTCGAATTGTCATCCAGGTAAAAACCTATCGTGAATGGAATTTAGTCATCGTGCTCCTAAAAGCTGTCAACTTAGACAGTTAATAATGGCTGATAGACATTCGGACTGGTTTCTCTCTCTTGGTTATAAACGGCCATTGAGAGCCTTGTGCGTGGCGAGAAAAAGAAACCAAACAAGAGAGAGAGAGAGAGACTGTTAAGATAGGCTGAGAGGCATTTGGCCTGGTTTCTCTTTCTCTAGGATGTCTTAACACAAGTCGGTAAAAAATAGAAGAATAAAGGTTTTTTTAAGTGTATACTAGTACAATTCCCCCAGGTGACAAAAGTGTTCGATCTCCGGATGATATAAGGGCGTTTGCGCGCGCGCGCTAGAGAGAGAGCTACACATAGACTATTTTCAAGCTAGTGGCTACATTTAACATGTACTTACATAGCAGCTGGTCGAGAGCGTCCAAATCTGCCCAAACAGACGGGGGAGCATTTCCCGCGACGTCCTGTGCTTCATGCGGTAGGGGCGGCGGCGAGAGGATGCCTGGGGGTGTGGTGAGGCCCCGCCTGGGTTGATTCCGGCGGGGACATCGCGACGCTGGCAGAATGTCCCTTATCCAGTCCCTGTGGGTCCCAGTAGTCTGATATTAAAATAAATACATATTAATTAGCATTTAAGGGTGGGGGTGGGAGGGAGAAAAGCACCGACACGTCTTTAATATATATTGTAGACTGTTTAATTACCCATAGACCAATTGCCGTCCACGACGCAAACTCCATTTTCTGTAAAGCTCTGCAATTAGTCTAGGCTTTTGGGATCCTGAGGTGTTACAGCCATCGCAACCATTGGGGGTTCGTCAACTAACAAAAAAAGAACACCATTATAAGTCACAGATGTATTAAGAAAAAAAACCCATTAAAATATACAAAACTATTTTAAAAAAACATACCTGATTGTGTCCAATTTTCTAGCGATTCGAAGCTCATCTTACTGTTTACCGTGGTCAATTACAAATTGAAATGACCTATTGTGATGATTTGAGCTCTATTTATAGCCATCTCAATGGGTTTGCCGACCTAAATACAATAATGGCCTCTGCGCAGGCGCAATACATATCTGTCCATAAGACCGTTGCTAAGTCCCGTTACTTGGGCAGTCGGCTCCTACCCAGCGACTCGGATGGATGTGTCTGTTCTGTTCCGTCAATAGTCAGTAAACATTATTTACCAGGTGTAAGTTATTAGTAACTAGCTTTTACCCATCGCTGCTTCGCCCGCAATAATTGATGACATCTTTTATTTTTTAACTAAACTGTTTTGGTCATAAGTCAAACTTTTTTTTTTTCAAATATCTATGCGTGTTTCTCAGTTTTAGCTGTAAATAATTTTGCCGTATTTTAATTCTCACTTTTAAATATTTCGTAATAAAAGAAATATATACTATTTAAGTTATCAACTATAATTTTTAACTTCATAATTAGTAAGATAATTAAATAAATTAAATTTAAAAAAATTTGAACTACATAGCTAAAATCACATCATATTTATTATTTATTAGTATGGAACTACGTCACACTAATTACTATTTACGTTAGTGACAAAATATAAAATCACAAATTCTTAAATAACATCGTTTCAATCACATTATAATCATATATTTATTTTTATTTAAAATCAAAGGTTGGGGATAGTCCTATATGTTCATCCAGGAAATACTCTACCAACGTACAAAGTTTCATTCGAATCCGTTCAACAGTTTTTGCGTGATTGAGTAACAAACACACAAACTTTCGCATTTATAATATTATATATATAATTGAACTAGCTCCAAGAAGGGCATATACAAAAAATGGCTATTCTCAGAAATCAATGTTTAAGATTTAATTTTAGTCCCTATTTGATATTTGTCAAATCTGGAATAATGGGTGTTCAAAATGTAGGATATAAGCTTCTTGTGGAACAAAGTCAGTCATTATTATGCTTTCTTGAACTGTAATTTAAGTGGAATTAACACTTTATTCCAGGTATGTTATGTGCCCTTATTTTACCTAACATAACATATTGAAATAAAGGTCATGAAGTAATTTTATAAAGATTATATAACCATTATAATGGTGATCATGGTAAAAAAAAAATCTATAACAAAACATCTAAATTTATTAGTAGAAACATCCTAAAGCCACATTCACGCACATTTTCTAGTTTTGTCTAGTGTTTAATCAGTTCAACAGCTCTAATCTTCATTACTCATTATTTCTGTAGTTTCTAGGCAAGAAACGGCTGGACCTTCCTCTAGGATGTCTTCAATCCAGTCGATGCTCTCCTGATCCATGAACCTATTTAGTCCTCTTACATCCTTTATTTTTGCGCTGTTTACTCCTGGCATTGGAGCAGGATCTATTTGAATGGTATGGGGTATATTCTTATCATTCTTGGGTTTCCAAAAACGAAAAGGGGAAAATGTAGGTATATATGTGGGAGATGCCTGCAAAGTAGCATCAACATTGTTCTTGATTTGGACATATGATTGCATTTTTTGAAAGCTTTATTTTCCTTACCAATAGGGCTATCAAAGAAAAAAGGTGCCAAAGCACCACTCCAGTCTTTCATCAAGCTTCTGTCTAATGTTTCTGTGAAAGGTGGATTCTTTCTACATAGTACCATTGCTTCCAAAAAGGGTTTTACTGTTGTGATCTCATTCTTCTTCTTCAGTAGAGATTTGATAAGTCCAAAATTCCTGTCGCATTGTGATAATGCCCACGGACAGGAAATTGATGGAGGACATTTATATTGAACATCTTGGATAACCATAAGCAAAACCTTGAGATTGTCTTATTCTTGTTCTGGCCACCAGCTGCATCAGACAGTAAAACGAGATCTCGCAGGTCATGGAATTCGTGTATCTTTTTTTCTAAGGTGTGGAAAATAAAGGAAGCAACTGAATTTGCATGTTTTGGCCTGATTTTCCATTGAACCATACAAGTGTGAGGTATTATCATTATGCACATGCACTTTAAACACATAAAGCCAGAGCAGTCTCTTTTAAAACTGGCTTGTTACATTTAGTTTGGGTAATGGTAAGTTCTGCGCATAGTCAAATTCCAAAACGAGGAAACATGAGCTTGTTTTTGCATCCTCAATTATTTCCTTTTTCGTGCTATTGTATCGCTTAACCTTCATTTTATGAAGTGAATACTGCACCTTACAGCTGTCATTAGGATTTTTCTTTAACTTTACTTCACACTCTCCCCCTGCGTGATGGGGTTTAGAATAGTCCCGCAGTAACCCCTGCTTGTCATAAGAGGCGACTAAAAGGGGAGGCTTCTGTGCAGGACGTACCTCGTGCAGGACAAACCTATCCTATATCTACCCTTTCACTTCATTTTCTTCTTCCTTCACTTTCCCACTTTTTGTCACTCTTCCCCCTTCGCTTTATCTACCCTTATCTTTTTCTTCCCTTCCCCCTGCCGTTAATCCTGCACGGAGGCCTTTGGACTTACAGGAGTATATATGAAAAGCCCATAGAGCTGGGCGGGGAATACAAGTGCCCAACATAATTGCCAGTGAAGCCCTGATACAATGGGTCCCTGGTCATCACATGCACTGTCTCTTTCCATATGTAGTGAGACCTCACTTTTTTGATTTGGGGCGAATAAGGACCACCGGCTCTCTGGCTGGTTTGCTGGTGGTGGCCCTGGGCTCAGTTGGGGCTGGTTGATTCAAGTCTGTTGGGTGAGATTGGATCCTGATTGGGATGGGTGTGGAAGCATGAGGCTGTCCTATCGGGGCCGTCTTTCTTTTAGCCTCTTCCATAAAGGACGACAGGGTATCCAGGGTAGCGGCAGTGGAGGCTCTACAAGCCTGGACTAAATCTGTGGCTATTCCACGCTGTGAGGCAGCATTCCGATCTATGTCCCTCTGAATAGCCAGGAGTGTGTCCCGAAGATTCTTCTCAATATTGGTAAAAATTGGGACCAGCTCTTCCATGGCTTTTCCTACGCTAGAGACCTTGGGGGAGGGGACTACACTGGGGTATGGGAGGGGGATCTCTCTCATCAAGAGTGTTTCCGAACAAGGATTGTTCTTCCAATCTACTCTGTACTTTGCCATTGCCAAGTTGTTACTTGCAGCCATAAAATGGTATATGGCTGTGGCGTTGGTGATCTCCAGAGGTAGGGCTGCTATAAAAACGGCCGGGACGAGGTCCTCTGGTGGGTTGACCAGGCCCGACCAGTCATCACTATACCACCGGTTGAGATCCTCATCAAGTCCTGTGGGTCTGGTGGTGGACTTACCTAACAAATAGTCCAGCACATCTCTTCTTATATTATAATGAGAACCTTTGCTGGGAATGGGTTGAGGCGGGATTGGTTGTGGACGTGACCTGCTTGTGGTTCGAGGGCCTCCCAACTCTAGGACTCCAGCTATATCACCCAGTCTCACTGTGGAGTTGGGTTCTGGAGGGGGCGGGATGGCCTCTGTCCCAGGATCTGGAAACTCATTGATTGCTCCTTCTGAAGAGGGAGCTGGACTGGTTGGGGGTGATGTGGGGCTTCTGGATTCCTCTTGCTCTTCAGTCAAGGGCACCAGCCGAACTGGGGATGATTTTCGATCCGGGATCTTCTCAGGTCTCAAAGGAGTGGTGGGATCTGCTCCTGCAGGGGAGACATCCCGGGATCGTTTAGATGACCGCCCTGTGGAGGTAACACCTGTTAATGGATCATAGTTACCCAGAGTGGAAACTACCTTTGCAAACTCATTTTCTATCATTATAAACTCACTGGTGGGCCTGCCCTCTCCACAGGCTGGGGATGGGGGTTTTGACTGGTGTTAATGAACACCGGGACCCAGACATACTTCTCCAGCTTTAATGGTGTATCCTCTGCCATCGACCTAACCTTATGTAGTCCCGGGATCGCTGCTCAATTCCTTTGGGAGGTCCATTCGGACCTATGTGGCAGTGATCATTATCCAATTCTGCTTTCACTTCTTTAAAGATCCTCCCAGTACGGCGCGAATACCCCAATGGGTGCTAAAACGTGCTGACTGGGATAAATTCCGCGAGCTCGCCGTATTTAGTGAATCCCGACATCCTGACGTCGATGTTAAGACTCGGCATTTTACTTCGACGGTTATCGCGATGGCGAGGGCTTCCATCCCTAAATCCTCGCCAAATCCGCGCCACTATCCTGTTCCCTGGTGGAACGAGGAGTGTCGTCTGGCTATTTCTGACCGTCGAAGGGCCCTACGTCTCTTCCATCGACGCCCCACTAAAGAGAATCTGGAGTCATTCCGAATTCTACGCGCTCGAGCTCGCCGTGTTATTCGAGAAAGCAGAAGAGAGTCTTGGATACAGTTTATTTCAACCCTTACAATTACCACTCCCACAATTAAAGTTTGGGACAATATTCGTAAATTAAGTAATAGCAAAAATTCAATTAATAGTATACCTGCCCTCATGTCTAACGGTTCGCTTGTCTCATCCCCTGTGGAGGTTGTCAATATATTGGGCTCGATGTTCGCCGCTATTTCTAGCACTGCGAGCTACTCTAACGAGTTCGCGGTGCATAAGCGCAGCATCGAGCGCCCTACTATTGATTTTGGTTCAAGTCGGGGGGAGGATTATAACTCCCCTTTCACGCAAGATGAACTGACCTATGCCCTCACCCAGGCGGGCAACACAGCTTCCGGTCCAGATGATATCCACTATGAAATGTTGCGGCAGCTGCCCCCTCCCTGACACGCATATCTTCTGGACCTCTTATATAGTGTCTGGGATTCTCATCAATTCCCATCACTTTGGAGGGAAGCAATCGTTATCCCGTTATATAAAAGTGGCAAAGATAAATTAGATCCAACTAGTTATCGACCGATAGCTTTAACTAGTTGTGTATGTAAAATACTGGAAAAAATAATTAATAAACGATTTATATGGTATTTAGAATCCCGCAATCTGCTATCTAATATTCAATGTGGTTTTCGCCGGAACCGATCTACAGTTGATCATCTTGTCCGTCTTGAGACTGCTGTTCGTGACGCAAACTAGCCCCTATCCGTCTGGCTCTTGATTTTAAAGGTGACTTAGGTTTTTTATTACGCGATTGTGCGGATGGAGTTATTTGTTTACTCCGTTTTATTCGCCAGGCGGATCTTTTTAATGCCATTTGAGTCACTTTTATAAAGTGGCTCTTTTGGATATTATCTTATATTGAGATCTTTTTAACAGTTTTATTACAATTTAACATGTTGTTTTGTCTTTTTAACGTATTATAATTTTAACATGTGTCATTTTAACTTGTTATATTTTAATATGTTTTTTTTCTTTTTATTGGAGTGATACACTTGTGGTGTTTTTTAGCAGGTGTATCACTTAATTTATACTAAGAGCCCATTTCAGCACTCCTATGGAGTGTCTCAGATGGTGAATGTTTTATTTCTTTCACCAATGGGGACTTTACTATGTTTTTAATATATTTCAAGGCCCTAATCACCTCGATGTGTCGATGGGCCTTTAAACAATAATAATAATACTTAAGTTATGCTATTCATAATTGTCTGTAATAGGTTTGATGATGATAGTTGTTTCATGGTCATAAACAAGGTTCTGACCCTCCTCGGTGGCGTAGTTGGCTAACGCGGTTGTCGCATTGAGGACGGGGAGATCGAGGTTCGAATCTCGGTCGGGTGAACTGGGGGGTTCCTAAATGGTTTCCCACTCTTCCTCCACGAAAATGCGGGTTCACTTCATCTAATTCAACCTTCCCAATTCCTAATCCATTAGCGTAATTAGTACTAAATGCGTATAACCCGAACGGGTAGTAAGACGCGGCGCTAAATATTATTATTATTATTAACAAGGTTCTGGGGGGGATGTGTTCTAAGTGAATATGACGAGTTACCAGGTATTACAAGAAGTTGTGACAAAGTTAAGTTACTATAGACTATAGATATATTTTTTTTGCCTATAAGTCGATCCGTAAACATATTGTCCCACTCAAGGATGTAAGAGGTCACTACTGGGGGGGACCACTCGCCCCACCCCTTTATATCCAAAACTGCTTATATATAACATTTTCAGAGCGTTTATATTGAAAACTGGCTATATTTGTGATGCGTTGTTCTTGCGAGCAGTTGACGTGAGGTGTGAGGAATTTGTAAACATCCTTGTTTTAAGTCACGTAGCCCCTCAAAAAAAATCTATAGTAACTCGACACCTTATTCGCACCTTTTGATTATTAATGTGTGCTAATTGATTATTGATGTGTGCTAATTGATTATTAATGTGTTCTAATTGATTGGGGGGAGGGACAAGCAACATCTCTGGCGAGAACTAACTACATCCCTTCATATCAAAACTGGTCTATAGCCCCTCGGAAACGCCCAATGACTACCTACATACTCGGTCTGGGCAGTTTCGGTAACGTCTTCCTTCCAAAGTCTGTCTATTATTTGGATTTTAAGCGATTTAAATCTAAACTACGCTGTATGATATATCTTGGAGGACAAAGTGTTATGTTTAAAAGTTAATTTAAAAACTAGACGCGTTCGTCGTTGTTGCACTCTATGAAAGTTTTAAATTAATTAATTGGTGATTGTCAATAAAAAACTAGTAAGAAAATGTTTTTATTTAAAAAAACTGGTTTAAGCTAAATAATATCAAACACATTGCTGAAACATTAACTTTAAAACAACCTGAAAGCACTATTATCAATAAGTGAACTTCATTCTTGTGTTCTAGTTTTAACAACAATCATGGCAGAGTACAAACGATTTCAGATACAAGCTGCGAATTTTGCTCAATACGCAGAGGAAAATAGAAATAGGTTTCATCGGACCACAACAGTCTTGGCAATTCTACCGCTCTAGACAAGATTATAGAGCGAGCATGACATTGTTAATGGATTGGATTTTCATAGCTATACTGTGGTGTTTAGGACCTCTACGATGGAATCCACAGGCTCTTCGATAACTGCGAGCCCACATGTTATGGCTCTTTGCTCAGGGGCATGAAGGCAGAGATCATCGATACTGCTTGGTCGAATTGTTAATCTTGAGGGAATCCCTCATCCTCAAGACCCCCTTCGTAGAAGGAACCCTGAAGAGCCTTCTGTTCGGACACCTCCCTACGTTAGAGAGAATCAGAACTGCGCTACCATTATTTAGCGCACACCGGAGGAACTCTTTAACATTATATATAATACACTTTCTTTATTTATTTAATAGGAGCTCCTCAAGCAGGTACACTAATGAATAAATAAATATTTCATGGTGTGAACAAAATTTCTAAATTTTCTATTTGTGTAAATATATTTTTATGGTTGTAAATAAATATTCATGTATACTTTTATTTGTGTGAATAAATAGAAAGCATTTATTTTCTCTTGTATATGACATTTTATAATTACAAATTATTAATGTTAGGAAATCTAGTTTTCAACATACAATTCGATAGTAGAACCATAATTATTTATTTATTGACTGTTACAATGATCTAGGTTTAAAGCCTGTCTGTGACAATACCAAATCAACTTGAGAGGTTAATTTTTTTTTGTTATTAGCCAATTAATAACTTTAATTAAAATGATTAAACTAAACTAGATATTTGGGTAAATTTAGTGTGGTTTTTCATGCTTAAGAAGAAAGGGTTGTATTAATTACAGTTCCTTTCTTACTAAACCTAAAAATAAATAAATACAATTATATCTATATTTTTTTATAATTCTTCACTCTCAGATTTTTTGCCTACTTTCTGGGTAGCTCCAATGCAATCACCACCAATTTAAAATCTACAGTTAATCGGAAATGGATAATTATATAACTACTAAACAATAAAAATAACAAATAGCTAGATTCTAAAATATATATAACAGTGTCTTTATGAATCCAATGATTTCAGTCTTGAAAGACTAGGAGGTCTAAACTTTAAATAGTCTGAAGGTTGAAATCCTTCCAAGAGTTAATTTACTCGAGGTAGTATATATATTAGAATCTGGACAACACAACGGTTAATAAGAAGTAGTAGGTGACCTAGTGGTCTAGGGGTAAGGTGTCGGACTTCTATGCTGGCGGCCGGGGTTCAATCCTCGGTCCCGGCACAGATTTATCTGATTACCAAACCCTTCCTTCACCTCTGACAAGACATCTTGTGAATGTGGGGAAAGCCAGGCCTCCACCGTGGTTCGGATTCCACGTTAAACTGTAGGTCCTCCATTTCATCTCACAATCACCCTACCATTACACATTAGCGTAAATGCGTATAACCCGAACGGGTAGTAAGACGCGGTGCTAATAATAATAATAAGAAGTAGCCCTTGCTCTTACAAGTTTGAATATCTATAGTATTATTTAAAAAAAAAAATTACAAACCTCTTTAATAAACTTTTAAAAAATGTGTAAATGTTCATAATTAGTTATACAACTCAAGGAGGCCTATAGCAGGGCGGTAAACAAAAAATATTAGGTAATCTATAAGTTTAGTTTTCCTGATGCGTGTACTGTTTAACATAGATTTAGTGAAACTTGGAAATCTCAATATGGAACTTGTGATCGTTGTTTGCTACTAGATTATGATAATTATACGGACGATGCTTATCTATTAAAGGTACTCCTCCACTGCAGATATATTTAAAGAATAGATAAACAAGACTGGGTTCAAAATATGAACAATGTCAAAGACCGTCAGCAAATTCACCACCCAATGAAGATTTTAGCACGTTTTGATTGGTATTTAGAAACCGAGATTAACTCCATTTTAAGGGTAATTTAATCTTATTCTAATATTAGTAATAAAAAAGTTATTATTTCTACGTTTCCTTTTAATAATAGGTATATATTCTGTAGCTTGAACCTGTACGGGAGTCTAACACCGTTCGAATCACTCATTGTCCACGGTCGACGCCGGAAGAACAAGCTGCGTCGGTGAAGTTTTCTGCTGGTTCGTCACACGGTAAGGGTAACGGTACAGGAATCTCTGCGCCCTCGAAGAAATCAGCTATTACTTCTTTACAATATAAAGACCCACATGCATCTCCTTCCGTAGCTATAGCTTCCCAATCTTGTTTCCAATTAATATATTAATTGTACCAATCACATACAACCATACAACAATATGTAAATTCGGGACATAATTTACGAGATAGATCACCTAATATGTGAGTAGCATCTAACTGAAATAGTAAATAGTCAGTTATTCACATTCCAACACAGAGAGAGAGAAAGTTGTTACCGGTCAGCGAGCAGGGTTTGATGACCACTCCGCTAGATATTGTGTGGATGCCTGTTCAGTTTAAACCCAAGCAATAATATATTTTACTAGAGAGAGAGAGAGAGAGAGAGAGAGAGAGAGAACGAGAACCCAGTCGCCTCATCCCTTCCCCTGTCATTAGCGACGGGAGACGAGGGGGTATTTATGTCGTACCAACAACTCTGACGTTGAAAGCAAATAAAAGCACAGCTGAAAATGTGTGTTTAACCTTTGTTAACGCGTATGTTTGGAACAATTATATTTAAAGTCTGTTGAGCCAGGGGTCCCGCGTTCGATTCCCGGGCATAGATGAAAATGTGTGTTTAAACATACGCCAAGTCATGTGATAAGTAATTAAAAATAAATTATTGTAAGGCTTTCTTTAACAACCTGATGAATATTCTAAATAGTTACATACGCCAATTCATGTGATATGCAATTAAAAATAAATTATTGTAAGGCTTTCTTTAACAACCTGATGAATATTCTAAACAGGTTGTTACATACGCCAAGGCATGTGATAAGTAATTAAAAATAAATTATTGTAAGGATTTCTTTAACAACCTGATGAATATTCTAAACAGTTAGTTACATACGCCAAGTCATGTGATATGTAATTAAAAATAAATTTTTGTAAGGCTTTCTTTAACAACCTGATGAATATTCTAAACAGAATGTTACATACGCCAAGGCATGTGATAAGTAATTAAAAATAAATTATTGTAAGGCTTTCTTTAACAACCTGATGAATATTCTAAACAGTTAGTTACATACGCCAAGTCATGTGTTATGTAATTAAAAATAAATTTTTGTAAGGCTTTCTTTAACAACCGGATGAATATTCTAAACAGTTAGTTACATACGCCAAGTCATGTGATATATAATTAAAAATATATTTTTGTAAGGCTTTCTTTAACAACCTGATGAATATTCTAAACAGTTAGTTACATACGCCAAGTCATGTGATATGTAATACAAAAATAAATTTTTGTAAGGCTTTCTTTAACAATCTGATGATTATTTTAAACAGTTAGTTACATATGCATACGCCAAGTCATGTGATATGAAGTACAAATAAGTTTATGGCTCAAGTGTATTTATTACACACACACACTTTGCGAAGGATTCCAGGCACAGGTAAAAATGTGTAACCTTTCATGGATTGTATAGTACTGCCCATAAAACAACTATAATCACATACGTGAGTTGAACGTACAAAGTATTCTGATCCGTGTGGTAAACGATCACAAAGAACACGTGCTATCTTATTTGGTCGTTCTAGTCTAGTTAAATCAAATAGCTTATCACCGTCAGAATATTCATAAAGAGTAACTACATCAAAAGGACATGTTTTAAAATGATGTATGTCTAACTCACAATGACAGCCGCGACGCGGTTCACAAGTCTGAACAATCGAAGTAATTATGTCCGCGATTAAGATGATTCCGTTGAAAGTTCCTCACCGGGATGTGGAACGCCAAGTCCTCTAGTGAGTACGCCATGGTGAAACTGACAAACAAATAAATCAGTCTGTTCAATAACATATAATAATAATAGCACCACGTCTTACTACCCGTTCGGGTTATACGCTTAAGTACCAATCACTCTAATGGGTTAGGAAGTGAACCCGCGTTTGTGTGGAAAACCACCCCCAGTACACCCGACAGAGATTCGAACCTCGATCCCTCGGCAGCCTGGCCTAGCTACGGACAGCGCTTTAGCTAACTACGCCACCGAAGCGGGTGTCTGAATATATATCAGAGAGTTCTATAGCTGTAAGTATGTTGATAGTTATCAGTTTAGCTAATAAATGGATGTTTAAACTTGTCCATAATGTTTGAGACTGAGCTTATTAGCCAGATGAACTTGTATTTATAGGAGAGGAGAGAGCGGGGTGTAGACGTTAAAACACAATCATAACAGTTTTTACAATATTTATTTACAATCATAACAGTTTTTACAATATATTTATACAAATTGGGAATAGTGTCCTCGGTACTAAATATAATATATACATAGAGATGGTTTTCAATAAATATATATACAAACAGTTTATTATATTTGACTAGAATAAATAATCAGGTAGGTGGAGGATTGTACTGGTGGATAAAAAAATATAAAAAAGTATCCCGGGTGCATAAAATAAATTAATAAAAAAATATGCGTGTTTTCATGCAGAAAAAGAAATATGAAAAAAAAATCTTTGAAAAGTGGTGGAAGTGTATAGCGTGAAAAAAGATGATTATTCGGCTCGTCTAAATAATCACCTTTTAATCGTGGCGAGCGCGTTTGCAAGGACTCTGATATCCAAACGGCAACGTATTATAGTAATCGATTATCCTTCGTTTGGTGTACAGCGGCCGGTAAACCTTACTCTGCGAAACGGTACATACAGTCGCAAGACCTTTTCTTATAATTTTGTGCGGTATCTGTTTGTACCGTTCCGCGGCCTGTTCGGTGACCATCGCTTTCAAAACGTCAAAATTAACGTCGTTCCGGTTGCCGTAGTTTATGGTGATCCCGCGAACCTTGCACACCGTTTTTGTTTTGGAGGGATCGCTACAGACACAAATCCGGTACGCGTATTCTTGGCACCGCCAGATATAAAGGCGGCGATGTAGCTTCCCGGCCCGTAATCCTGAAGTTCGTCAGTGAGGTCATCTAAAAAGTCTCCGGTCGGTGGACTCTGATCGCCGGGGCGTTCCGTGAACAGAACGCTATCCGTGTCGTGATACAAAACGCGGTCCCCCAATTGTTCAAGGATGCTGTATAAGTGCAACCTAGCCATAGCAGTCGTGTAGCACGCCACCGCAACACTCGTGTTTGGGTTAGGGCGCAACGCGTCACGCGCATCCTTGTAATTGAGGAACATAACCTTGTCATTAACATCTATAACGCTGTCCACGGTGATGTACGGATCCGTCAGGTACTTGTGGACGCCATTTTAATCGTTGAAAACGGCTACGTGTGGTAAATCGGGTCTTTGCCCAAACTTTCCCCATAGCGAATTTAAAAAGAGTTTAGCCAGACTGCGGAGACCGGGGTTTTTACACACAAAATCGAAATTTTGAATATTAAGCTAACTTTTCCTCTCGTGAGGTACACCACTCTGGCCATCCGCTGGCTTCTTGTTTAATTTTCAAAAAGTATCGATGTAGCCGTGAAACAGGCCGCCAGAACGTGTCTGACGTTCGTAAACAGATACATCGTACTCCCACACTTCGTGCACTGCTTCAACAGTGTAGCCTTTCTCAACGGCTTTCCGAATCTCGTCAATCACCCACACGCCTGTCAACCAGCGATCTTTTTTGTCGTTGTGTTGACACGCGTCTTGGTTTGTCTCCTCCCCGCATTTCCCGCACAAGATGAACATCAATTTGTCGTGCATCCGTGTAGGCAATAAGGGCAAGAATAAATCCCGCGGAGGTGTCACTGTAACTTTGGCTATGCCTTCTTCGAGGTGCTGGAGAAGACGGCTGACCTTATTGCTCCTTTCCTTGCAGGGCTGTTAAACGAATGCCTCGCTCAAGGCAGAATCCCGAACATCTGGAAGCAGAGCGAGGTAATCGTGCTAAGCAAGGGGGAGGATAAAAACCCGCTTATTCCGAAGTCATACAGACCCATCTGCCTGTTGAACACAGCAGGGAAGTTGCAGGAGAAGATATTGTGTGAAAGATTACTGAGACACAGGACAGTCATGGGCATGCATCAGCAGCAGTATGGCTACCGAAGAGGCAGGTCGAAAGAGGACGCAATCTGCAGAGCAATGGAACTGATTGACTCTGCAAATGGTAAATACGTCGTAGGAATATTTGTGGACATCTCAGGCGCTTTTGACAACCTCTGGTGGCCGGCGATGTTTGACAGATTAAGAGAGATTCAGTGTCCGGGGCAGCTGTATAGGAGTCTTAAGGACTACTGTCGTAATAGATACTCCACCCTGAGATGTCCAGGAAATAAGGTTCAGAAGCTACTGACGAAGGGATGTCCCCAGGGATCGGTATGTGGCCCGATATTTTGGGATGTCAGCCTGGAACCAGTGTTGTACTTGTTGGAGGGGATGCCAGAGACGCAGGGTGTGGTTGCCTTCGCAGACGACCTTCTAATAGTAATAGAAGGGTACTCGAGAAGGAACTTAGAGGAAAAAAGTAACCAGGTGCTTGAAGAACTTGACACCTGGTGTAAAAGTGTCAAGTTAAAAATGGCACCGGCGAAGACGACCTTCATGCTGTTTAAGGGTAGATTGGCTAGGGATCCGACCATAAAGTTAGGTACGAAATCTATAAGAAGAAGCCATACATACGGTCAGATACCTGGGAGTTACCCTAGATGAAAAGAGGAACTTCACAGCGCACATGGAGGGAGTGATGGGGAAAACTCTGTCGGTGATGAATAAAATTATAAGCACGGGACAGAGGTGGTTTTATCTGACTATGCGGATAATAAGGACATACCATCAGATGATCCTTCTCTCCATTGTGAGCTATGGGGCGTGCATCTGGGCTCACAGACTAACCAATGTCGCTCCGGCTAAGGCGATTCAGGGTCTGCAGAGGATCATCTTATTGAGTCTGACGGGAGCCTACCGGACTGTAGCAACGGATGCATTGAGTGTGGCCCTAGGTGTATGGCCGTTAGACCTCCTCATAAGGAAGAAAGCTGTGGCTTACTGGCTAAAAAAGAGAAACTTGGAGAAGGTGAGACTCATCACCACACACGATGTGAGAACTTTTGGAGAGGCGGAAATAGTCCTGTTGGAGGAGTGGCAGAGACGTTGGGAAAGAAGTGGGACAGATAGGAGGACTTATCAATTGTTCCCAAATGTGGTTGAGAGACTAGAGAATAAGCACCTTCAGCCATATCGGGGTCTTGTCCACTTCATCACGGGGAAGGGACCGTACCCGGAATCTCTAAGGAAGCTGGGATTGCAAGAGTTGGGGAATTGTCAATGTGGTGAGGAGGGAACCCTGAACATGTGGTGCTTGAGTGTGTCATTACACGAGAAGCAAGAAGGAACTACCAGAGAGAGATCCAGGGTCCAGGGAAGATTAGTAGGCGAAGTACTGAGGAACCCAATCTATTGGAAATTCTTAGCCCAGATTGCACTGGAAGCGTCAGATAGAGCAAAGACAGCCTACATAGACAGACTTAAAGAGGCACAGGGACGAATAAGACGGGACGTTGACACTGACAATGACGAAGAAGATGACAGCGACACGGAGGGCGGGACTAACACGGACACTAGTGCGGTCTCAGCGGGGAGTGAGTAGGGAAAAAAGGATGGTTAAAAGGAGATAAGCTGTAACAATCCTTGCCGGGGAAAAAAAATGTGTATGTGCTGGGAGGAGCAAGCGCGAGCCCTGGGAACTGGATTCCAGTACGACTGAGTGTCTGAAGGAACACGGAGAATGCCCTTGAGATCCAGAAGAAAATTTTACAGTCGTATGAACAAAAGTTAGTGGAACGATTATGAACTCTGAGGGGTTCCCTGCACCGTATGACCCGCCACCTTGGAAACAAGAGAGGTGGGTTATGGTTGATGGGCCCTCAGAGTCAAGATGGAGAAAGGTGGCTGCCCTGCAGCCCCCTGATACCATCTGGGTGATAGTGTTCCCCGGCAGTAATGGGAATAGAATAGTTTAGTAATTTAGCTTAGCTTTGTTAGTAGTTAATATAGATAATTAGGGACGGGGGAACTAGATAGGGGGTAGATAAGGAAATTCAGCTGCCAAGGGTAGAAAGTAGGCGGGGCACCAACTCTGATAGGGCGCCTCCCCAGGTGGTTATTATGGGGATGCCCACCTCTGCTGAGCGCTTGGCGGACTCAGGAGTGAAATCCCGGGCATTGTAAAGGGCCTAGCGGGGGAGGGTACCCGGGGCGTAATATACCACGGGTGGATCAAATTGAGCTAAGGGAAGTTGAATTTCATTTAAGTTAAGAGTCAAATTATGTGTTGTAATGTTAAAAAAAGAAATTCATATTAAAATTGTGTAAATTAAGTAAAAGTTGTGTGGAAAAACGGACCGGATTTAAATATTGTAAGATACCGGGCCTGTAAACACTAAATAAATCTAAATATGCCTTCTACTCGATCTATAGCGGGACAATTTGGCTCCAAGTGAATTTTGGGGTGGCCGACGGGGTATTTTTTGTACTTGCAAACGTACGGATACAACGAAAAACACGTCCAAGTACCTGATCTTCTCTCAGCAAGAAAGGTCAGCTTCGTGGAAGAGTTTTATACAATTCTTACGCCCGCCAAAGAATGCATCCCTGGGGTTGAGGGGCTCCTTGGTATACACCTCGTGGCGGTGTACAAATCGTTGCAAGTCCTTATCTGTGCGTTTCATAGCGTTAAAAGTACACTCCCACATCTCGACGACCGCGTAGCTGGCGTTCTTAAACTTTTCCATGCAGGCCATGGTCGCTTCATAGCGCGTCTCCAAGGTCTCGTGTGGGCTGTTTTTGATAGGGTGGTCCTTTCCGGATAACAGAGCGGACACCCGTGCCAATAACAGCCCCAGAACTGGAAGACGGTGGTGGTATCTCCAGCTTTAACAAAACCGTCTACACGTCGCCCTAACACGTATTCCTCACGACCGTTACCAGCATGAATGATAGAGACACCACGTTGTTGGGCCTCCCAGCAGAGCCATTGCACTGCGACGTGCGACTGTTGGTCCGCGCACCGGTAGCCACCGTTAGGGACAATTCCGAAGGTATTCTTCTTAATATGGCTTCGGTGGTAAACCAACATGGCCGCTCCAGCAATAGTACACGCCTCTCTGAAAGGATCCACCTTTGCTTTCTCCACGAGCATGTCTCTAAACTTTAGGCAGGCCTTCCGCAAGATCTCTACGTCTTTGACACAATACAGTTCCAGCCCGCGGTTAAAATCAAAGACGTAATTTTCTTTGACCAACGCGTCATACCACTTCTCAAAGCGCCCCTTTCCCTCGACCGACATCTCGCCGATGCCGTAGTCCTCCTTTGGAGGCAAGGTACCCCTATGCCCCGCGTTTTCTTTTTTGTTGAAAAAATGTGGGAAATGTCCCTTGACCAAAGATGCATTTAAGCCGAATATTTTGGGCATCTTGGACAACGACATAGGGAGAAAGTTCAGTGAGTCAATAAAGTGGAGCGGGCCGTAACGCATGGACATGATTTTCCCACCGTTCATGATGAGCTCTGGAGTCCATTTTTTCCACCTCCATCATGTATTTTAAAATGAAATTTCCGTCATAGCCCTTGGCATTATGGGTTAGGAGGGTGATATCTTTAAATTTTGAAGCTTTAATTTGTTCTATAAAACCGAAAAATTGGGCCATTGTGGCATCACCCTTGAATATGCGAGTCCTATCGCCCCCGCAATCGGCGCAATGATGCTCATTCGCATCTATATGAAGGCAAGCTTTGCAACATGCCTGCACGACACAAAAGTTAGGTTCGTGCAGATACGTGTTGACCGCACCTTGAAGAAGCGTTTCTTGTCTGCATTCAAAATCGTAAAATACAAACATGAAATTGCTCTTTTCCAGCGACGTCTTGGCTGGGGCTTTCTTCATGTAACAGAAATGGCCAAAAGGGCGATGGGTCTCGCATACTCTACAAAAAGTCTCATAACACCTGTGTGAATAATTTGATCTTTCCAAACTGAAAAATTGCCCACATACCTCGCAAACCTTTTTGACATTACAGACCGCCATGTGCCTCTGCAAAAACCGGGACGTTTGTGGTTATCAAAACACTGCTGGTTTGAGAACCGACGGCCGCAATCTTTACAGGTCACAGATAGGTCTCCGCTACAAGCCGGTTTAGCGTAGCATCTTTTGCACGCAGATTCGCATTTGTGCTTGTCATTTGTGTTGGACGGCACACGGCACTCGCGGCAAAAGTATCCGCACTTAAACGCGGCTGTCAAAGATGTTATGACATCAAAATGGTTTTACTTGTCGTCGTGAAAATACAAATCAAGGTAGCCCTTAAAGGAATGTTCGGAGGGTGTAGGCCCCTCAAATAGGACCTGTCTCCCCCGACATTCCCTGATCACGGTGATTTTGTATTCGGTGAGGTGTGTTTGAAATTGTTTGAGTTCGGTGAGCCCACCCCCTTTCAAAAGATTCACACGGGCATCACGGATTAGTTCCTCTGCTTTGTATTTTTGAATATTGCTGCCCTCCTTTATGTGTTTATAGGTGTTCACATCCATACATCCCGGTTCTCTTTTAACATCACATATAGCCTTGGCGACAACCAATCCACGGGCAAGGCAAAGTGTGTCGCCATTTTGAATAGTAATTATTCCTTTGTTATTTCGGCTATACGTGGTAGCGGGAGCGAGTTTATCATATTTATGACTACCCCTCCCGCGCGGCTCTTTAAAGTGTTGTAACTTGATATACAGAGGGGATGAAGTGAGGAACGAATCATTGCTTTGTAACACTCGTTCTACATTAGAGAGCACAGCCTGCGCGTTTAGCTGATCAGCTCGCCTAAAGGAAACGAACACGGGTCATGACGAGGAGTTTGTGTTGACCAATAGTAGACCTATGTGATCCTCGCCGCTAACTCAATGATCCTGGAGACGTCCTAGCAAAGCATTGATTTGGTCCTCGAGCCAAGTTTGAGCATCACGATCGCTCTCCGGCGTCCCTAATTGTATGATCAATTCACGCCCGACATAAAAAAAACCGCCTCAATAGCTTAATTCTCTCCTCGACGATTCGAAGAGGGACACCTTGTGACAACGCTCCACCAACCTGGTTTACCGGGCCAATACTTGGTGTCGAAGATGGCCCCGCCACGGGTTGCGGGGACTCCGTCTGCCTCGGGGCTCGAACACCGTCTCCCTTGTGCTGAGGCGTTGCGGCAGCGATGGATTGGAGGGGTGCCATAGCTGGGGGATTGGTTCAGCTATTTTCAACATCCATTTCAACTCTAACACACCCCCTGCGGGACGGGGTTTAGAATAGTCCCGAAGTAACCCCTGCTTGTCGTAAGAAGCGACTAAAAGGGGAGGCTTCTGTGCAGGACGTACCTCGTGTAGGACAAACCTATCCTATATCTTTCCTTTCACATCATTTTCTTCTTCCTTCACTTTCCACCTTTTTTTCACTCTTCCCCCTTCGCTTTATCTATCCTTACCTTTTTCTTCTTTCCCCCACCGTTCATCCTGCACAGAGGCCTTTCCGTTGACGACCTTGGCAAGTAACCTGGCTCTTCTCTGTTTATTATTGGATACCACTGCCTTGAGCTCCCGAATTAAAGTGCGCCGGTTGTAATATCTTGGTAGAAGGGCCTTAGGGATGACAACCGGGTACCCTACCTTGAGAAAAGACCGGTTGCGTTCATGAGGGTCCCGGACTTAAAATTAGCACTTTCCTGCATACACTTGCTGCGGTGACCTCTCTTCCGGCGATGCTCCATATAAAGGTTGTCATGTCTAGCGTCGTATGGAGCCTCTCGTCGGAAGAGTTAACAGGGCCCGATGTGGTAGAACCAACTGGGATCAACCTGGGTCTATGATCCGAGTACTTTTGCTGGTTGTCCTCCCACTCATGACTGAGTTTATTGTCACAGCTGACACCTTACTGTCCGCTGGCACCGTACTGCCAAGTTCCGCTGGCATCTCACTGCCCGGCCCCTCACAGGGCCGTATTAGTGATAAGAGGCGGAAACGGGTAAGGCCGTCCAGCCCTGTCTTGATAAAAAGCCAGGAAGTGGTGAGGCCCCAGCCCCGCTTCCTGGTGATGTCTCGAGTAGAAGAAAGTCTAGATCTGAAACGTGTCAGCCCATTTATCCTCGAAAGAGTGATAAATGGAGCAGCAAAATCTGGCGTTTTAATAAGGAAACTGCGTGATGGCACCATTATGATTCAGACTATGACCGACATACAATCCTCAAATATTATGGCGATCTCCGAAATACCGTTGAGTAATACGGCAAATATACAGGTGAAGGTGGAGCCCCACAGGTTCCTCAATGTTTGCAAGGGAGTGGTCACTTGTTATGACCTCGACTGCGTAAGCATTGAGGAGATCTGTGAGGAGCTTTCCCCCCAGCATGTCACCGAAGTGTACCGTATTGTCACAAAAAAGAATGGACAAGAAAAGAAGACGGATACGTATATCTTCACATTTGCGACTCCTACCCTTCCGAAGGAGGTCCGAGCAGGCTTCCACGTGCTCAGGGTCCGGCCGTATGTCCCTAACCCTCGGCGCTGTTTTCAGTGCCAGGAATTTGGGCATTCGAAGCTGCGATGCCGTGGTAAGCCAACCTGTGCGGATTGTGGACAGGAGGCTCATGAAACACCATGCGAGTCTCCTAAATACTGCGTCAACTGCAAGGGTCCGCATTCCGCCTGGTCTCGGGCCTGTCCTAAATGGAAGGTAGAGAAGAAAGTCCTGGAGATACAATCTGAGAAGAAGATCTCATATGCCCAAGCACGCAAGAAATACGTATCAAGTCAAGCTCCGGTATTTCAAACTACATATAGCCGAATTGTCAGTCAAAATATAAACTGTCCCAACTGCCATTGCGCAGTTAATCTTGCTAAGGAGCCAACGCGACCAGTGCCATTGGTCTCTTCTCGAGACACTTATGTTGATCCCGCGCCAACTTCTGTGGCGCCTAAATTTTTAAAGGAGGCCAAACCGCCACAACGGTCGTCTCCCCCTCCTATACCACCGAGGAGACCTCCTCGAGGAACCCCCCGAGCCCACCTCGGGGTAATAAATCAAGGGCGGCCGTTGTTGAGCCTCTCACACCCACCTCTGTGCTTCCGGAGGTGGGGACGAGTTGCGGAACAGGCGAGGCCGCTAAGGCGAGTCCCACTGGTGCCTTGAAGAAGGACCATCGAGTGACCGCCGAAATAAATATTAAAAAAGCGTCGAAGGCCTTGACAAAGCCTTCGCGCAAGGATCCGACTACCCAGTCTCTCCAAAATAAAACGAAGCCTCTCCTGAAGCGAGAGGTCCAGGAGAGACTGGGAAAGGCAAGAGGACCTAAAAAGTCCCTCAACCAATTTTTATTATTAAAGGATAGTGACATGGATTGCGAGGATAACTAAATATTATATTAATTAAGTATGACGCTACTACAATGGAATTGTAGGGGTTTCTATGCTCGTATAGAGGAAATTAAACAACAAATTTCTTCCCTTTATCCTTCCATCTTGTGTTTGCAGGAGACCCACTTCCGCCCAACTGACAACCCGATGCTACCCGGGTACGATGTGTATCGTACCGACAAGCCTTTCTTTGATCGGGCTAGCGGAGGTGTGGTTATATTCGCACGAAGCACTATATATCATAAGAATATTAATGTTGTTTATGATCTCCAAGTGATTGCTGTCAGAGCCTCCCTTCCTATGGAGGTGACCGTATGCTGCATTTACCTCCCACCGGGTGAACGTGTTTCCAAAGGACTCTAGAGGCCCTCTTTTTACAACTTCCCGCCCCCTATATCATCTTGGGGGACTTTAACTTGCATAACCTGGTGTGGGGGTCTAATTTTACAGACACCCGCGGGAGGATGGTAGAGGATATTCTTGTCTCGGGAAACCTGGTGTTAATGAACACCGGGACCCAGACACACACCTCCACCTTTAATGGTGTATCCTCTTTCATCGACCTAGCCCTCTGTAGCCCCGGGATTGCTGCTCACTTCCTTTGGGAGGTTCACTCGGACCTATGTGGCAGCGATCACTTTCCCATTCTGCTTTCACAAATTAAAGATCCTCCCAGTACAGCAAGGTTCCCCCAATGGGTTCTAAAACGTTCTAACTGGCATAAATTCCGCGAGCTCGACGTATTCGACGAACCCCATTCTCCCGACGTCGATGTTAAGGCTGGGCAATTTACTTCGACGGTCATAACGGCGGCGAGGGCATCCAACCCTAAATCCTCGCCAAACCCGCGCCACCGTCCTGTTCCCTGGTGGAAAGAGGAGTGCCGGCTGGCTATTTCTAACCGTCGAAGAGCCCTACGTATCTTTAATCGACGTCCAACTTCGGGGAATCTGGAGTCATTCCTGATTCTACGTGCTAGAGCTCGCCGTATTATTCGAGAAAGCAGAAAAGAGTCTTGGAGACAGTTTATTTCTACCCTCCCCCCCTGCGGGACGGGGTTTAGAATAGTCCCGCAGTAACCCCTGCTTGTCGTAAGAAGCGACTAAAAGGGGAGGCTTCTGTGCAGGACGTACCTCGTGTGGGACAAACCTATCCTATATCTTTCCTTTCACATCATTTTCTTCTTCCTTCACTTTCCACCCTTTTTTTTCACTCTTCCCCCTTCGCTTTATCTATCCTTACCTTTTTCTTCCTTTCCCCCACCGTTCATCCTGCACAGAGGCCTTTGGCCTTTCCGTTGACGACCTTGGCAACTAACCCGGCTCTTCTCTGTTTATTATAGGATACCACTGCTTTGAGCTCCTGAATGAAAGTGCGCCGGTTGCAATACCTTAGTAGAAGGGCCTTAGGGATGACAATAACCGGGTACCCTACTTTGGGAAAAGATCGGTTGCGTTCATGAGGGCCCGGACGTAAAATTGGCACTTTCCTACACCCACTTGCTGCGATGACCTCTCTCTCGGCGATGCTCTATGCGAAGGTTGTCTTGTCTAGCGTCGCATAGGGCCTCTCGTCGGGACAGTTAACAGGGCCATATGTGGTAGTACCAACTTGGGTCACCCTGGGTCTACGATCCGAGTATTGTGTAGGTTGTCCCCAATAATGGCATGGCCGACAACATTGTCGCCGCTGGCACCGTACTGCCAAACCCTGCTGGCAACTCACTGCCCGGCCCCTCGCAGGGTCGTAATATAGATAAGAGGCGGAAACGGGTAAGGCCGTCCAGCCCTTTAATTGAAAAAATCCAGGAAGTTGTGAGGCCCCAGCCCCGCTTCCTGGTAATGTCTCGAATGGATGATAATGAGAACCTCAGGCGTGTCAGCCCATTTGTCCTCGAAAGAGTGATAAGTGGAGCTGCCGAGTCTGGGGTTTCAATTAGAAAACTGCGCGATGGCACGATTATGATCCAGACGGAAAACGACCTTCAGACAAAGAAAATAATGGCAATAACTACAATACCGTTGAGCCCCTCGAATCATTTAAAGGTGAAGGTGGAGCCGCACAGGTTCCTCAATGTTTGCAAGGGAGTGGTCACTTGCTATGACCTCGACTGCGTAAGCATTGAGGACATCTGTGAGGAGCTTTCCCCTCAACATGTCACCGAAGTATATAGGATTACTATCAAAAGGAACGATGTAGTGAAGAATACTGACAGTTATATCCTAACATTTGCCACTCCTTCCTTACCAAAGGAGGTCCGAGCTGGCTTCCACGTGCTTAGGGTCCGGCCGTATGTCCCCAACCCTCGGCGCTGTTTTCATTGCCAGGAATTTGGGCATACTATGCTGCGATGCCGTGGTAAGCCAACCTGTGCAGATTGTGGACAGGAGGCTCACGAACAACCATGCGAGTCTCCTAAATTCTGCATTAATTGCAAGGGTCCTCATTCTGCCTGGTCTCGGTCCTGTCCGAATTGGAAAGTAGAAAAAAAAGTCCTGGAGATCCAAACAGAAAAGAAGATCCCTTATGCCCAGGCACGCAAAGAGTTTACTGCACTACAAGCTCCGGTATTTCAAAGCTCCTACAGCCAAATTGTTAGCCAAAATATAAATTGCCCTAACTGCCACTGCGCAGTTAATATTGTGAAGTCTCCTACACGACCTGTGCCACTCGTCTCTATTCGAGACTAAACAAAAAAACCAGCATCAACTATGGTGATGCAAAATATAAAACAAGTGGCGACACCTTCACAACAGTCGCCTCCACCACCTGTACCCCCGAGGAGACCCCCTCGGGGAACACTTCCGAGCCCCCCCCGGCGAACTCCCCGAACCCCCCTCGGGGAACTCCTCCGGGCCCCCCTCGGGGAACTCCTCCGAGCCCTCCTCGGGGAACTTCCCCGAGTCCTCCTCGGGGAATCCCCCGAGCCCTCCTCGGGGAAATAAATTGCATGCGGCCACTCTTGAGTCGCTCACTCTCGCCTCTGGGCCTCCAGAGGCCAGGATGGGTGGCGAGACAGGTGAGGACGTAAAGGCGAGTCCCACTGGTGCCTTGCAGAAGGACCAACGAGAGACCGCCGAAAAGACTAATAGTAAAAAAGCGTCGAAGGCCTTAACAAAGCCTTCGCGCAAGGATCCGACTACCCAGTCTCTCCAAAGTAAATCGAAGCCTCTCCTAAAGCGGGAGGTCCAGGAGAGACTGGGAAAGGCAAGAGGACCTAAAAAGGCCCTCAACCAATTTTTAATTTTAAGAGATAGTGTCATGGATTGCGAGGATAACTAAATTTTATACTAATAACTTATGTCGCTACTACAATGGAATTGTAGGGGTTTCTATGCTCGTGTAGAGGAAATTAAACAACAAATTTCTTCCCTGCATCCTTCCATCTTGTGTTTGCAGGAGACCCACTTCCGCCCAAATGACAACCCGATGCTTCGTGGGTACGATGTGTATCGTACCGACAAGCCTTTCTTTGATCGAGCTAGCGGAGGTGTGGCTATATTCGCACGAAGCAATATATATCACAAAAATATTAACATCGTTTCAGATCTCCAAGTTATCGCTGTCCGAGTCTCCCTTGCTTTGGAGATGACAGTATGCTGCATATACCTCCCGCCAGGTGAACGTATTTCAAAGAGGAGCTTAGAGGCCCTCTTTATGCAACTTCCCGCCCCCTATATCATCTTGGGGGACTTTAATGCGCATAACCTGGTGTGGGGATCTAATTTTACAGATGCCCGCGGGAGGATGGTAGAGGATATTCTTGTCTCGGGAAACCTGGTGCTAATGAACACCGGGACCCAGACACACTTCTCCACTTTTAATGGTGTATCCTCTGCCATCGACCTAACATTATGTAGCCCAGGTATCGCTGCCCTCTTCCTTTGGGATGTCCATACGGACCTATGTGGAAATGATCACTTCCCTGTACTGCTTTCCCCACTCCAAGATTGCCCAAGTACAGCACGAGTTCCCCAATGGGTGATTAAACGTGCCGACTGGGATAAATTCCGCGAGCTTGCCGTTTTCCACGAATCCCCTTCTCCTGACGTCGATGTTAAGACTGAGTATTTTACTTCGACGGTCATCGCGGCGGCGAGGGCCTCCATCCCTAAATCCTCGCCAAATCCGCGCCACCGTCCCGTTCCCTGGTGGAGCGAGGAGTGTCGGTTGGCTATTTCTGACCGTCGAAGGGCCCTACGTCTTTTTCACCGACGTCCTACTTTGGAGAACCTGGAGTCATTCCGGATTCTACGTGCTCGAGCTCGCCGTATCATTCGTGAAAGCAGAAGAGAGTCTTGGAGAAAATTTATTTCAACCCTTACAATATCCACCCCCACAACTAAAGTTTGGGATAATATCCGTAAATTACGTATTAGCAACAATTCCAATAACAATATACCTGCCCTCATGTCTAACGGTTCACGTGTCTCCTCCCCTGAGGAAGTCGTTAATGTATTGGGCTAGATGTTCGCCGCTATTTCTAGCACTGCGAGCTACACTAACGAGTTCGCAGTTTATAAGCGGAACATCGAGCGCCATGCTATGGATTTTGGTCGAAGTCGGGGGGAGGATTATAACTCCCCCTTTACCAAAGATGAACTTACCTATGCCCTGTCCCAGGCCGGCAGCACAGCCTCTGGTCCAGACGACATTCATTATGAGATGTTGCGTCAGCTGCCCCCTGCCGGACAGGCACTTATTTTAGACCTCTATAATAGTGTTTGGGAATCTCAGCAGTTCCCTTCACTATGGAGGCAAGCAACCGTTATACCTATATATAAAAGTGGCAAAGATAAATTAGAGCCAACTAGCTATAGACCGATAGCTTTAACTAGTTGTGTGTGTAAAATATTGGAAAAAATAATTAATAAGCGACTTATATGGTATTTAGAATCCCGCAATCTGCTATCTAATATTCAATGTGGTTTTCGCCGTAACCGATCCACGGTGGATCACCTTGTCCGTCTAGAGACGGCTATTCGTGACGCTTTTCTCCATAAGCAGCATCTTCTGGCTGTCTTCTTCGATCTGGAGAAAGCGTACGATACCACCTGGCGGTACGGTATTTTAAAACCCTGTTTAATTGGGGGTTCCGGGGGAACCTCCCTATTTTTATATCTAATTTTATGTCGGATAGATACTTCCGGGTAAGGTTAAACAACACCTTATCCGATGATTTTATTCAAGAAAATGGGGTGCCTCAGGGTAGTATTTTAAGCACTACGTTATTCGCTATCGCGATAAATAGCATCGTGAACAACGTGCACGTACCTGTCCGTTCATGCCTTTTTGTGGATGACTACGCAATTTATTGCAGTTCATCAAGTCTCCACAGGGCTGAACGACAGATACAACTCGCTGTAAACAATTTATGGTTGTGGGCATCTCGTAATGGCTTTCGTTTCTCTGCGGCCAAGACGACTGTCGTCCACTTCAATAGATTACGTGGAATACATCCAGCCCCCAATATTTTAATGAACAACGTTGTTTTACCTGTCTCCGAGACCGTAAGGTTCCTGAGACTTTTATTCGATTTTAAACTAACTTGGATCCCCCACATCAAAGACCTGAAAGCGAGGTGTATTAAAGCTTTGAATTTACTTAAAGTTGTGAGTGGTCGCTCTTGGGGTGCTGATAGGGAAACCTTGATGCGTCTCTATAGAGCCTTGGTGAGATCAAAACTTGATTACGGCAGTTTTGTATATGGTTCCGCTAGACCCTCGGCGTTAAAGATGCTCGATAGCGTCCACCATGCTGGCATTCGACTGGCTACTGGTGCTTTTCGTACCAGTCCAGTCGTCAGCATCTGTGCTGACGCCGGTGAGCCCCCTCTTTCTTACTGGCGGTCTTACCTCCTGGCATCTTACGTGTCGAAACTGCATTGCATGCCAAATAATGTTGCTTACCGCCCTGTATTTCATCCCCCTAACCGTGTCTTGTATGAAACTAAATGGCGTAGTACAAGGCCGGTTGGGATCCGGATGCTATCTGTTTTCGACACGTGTGGGATAGTCCTGCCAAAGGCTATCCCCACATCACCAGGTCGAGTTTCTCCCTGGAAAATACGCCCTCCGAAATGCCATTTTGATCTTGCCAAGTTCCCTAAAGCGACCACCCCAAACTTTGTATATGAGAGGACCTTTAATGAGCTCCTCTCCACTCGCTTTCACGGATTCGAGCGCATCTACACTGACGGCTCTAAATCTGGAGCCTCCGTGGGATGTGCTTTTGTTGTGGAAGGATCCAATTTTAAATTTGGTTTACCTAAAGAAACCAGTGTTTTTACGGCTGAATTATATGCCATTTTTAAATCTTTGTGTTTTGTTTACCGAAGTAGTCACCGTTCTGTCCTCATCTGCACGGATTCCATTAGTGCTCTGTTGGCATTGTCCACTCTCTACTCCTGGAATCCCCTCGTGCAGATGATACATGAGCAAATTTTAAAAATTGATTCATTAATCACCCGGCTCGCCTTTTACTGGATTCCTGGTCACGCTGGTCTTCCAGGAAATGAACTAGCGGACCAGGCAGCCAAGGAGGCAGCACGCCTGCCTCCGGAGGCTAGTCTGGGTGACATGTTTTTAGATCTAAAGGGTTATGTTCGGCGTGGAGTCTTACGCACCTGGCACGAGCAGTGGGTCTCGACCCCTGCTCAGAACAAGCTGCGGTCCATCAGGGACGGTGTGTCGCGATGGCCCTCTTCTATACGAAAGTCTAGAAGAGAGGAGGTCATTGTGACGAGACTCCGCGTCGGGCATACTTCATTGACCCATAGTTTTTTACTAAGAGGGGATCCACCTCCAGTGTGTGAGTTTTGTGATACTCCCCTTACTGTGCATCACATTTTGGTGGAGTTTCGCAAACTAGCCCCTATCCGTCTGGCTCTTGATTTTAAAGGTGACTTACGTTTTTTATTACGCGATAGTGCGGATGGAGTTATTTGTTTACTCTGTTTTATACGCCAGGCGGATCTTTTTAATGCCATTTGAGTCACTTTTATAAAGTGGCTCTTTTGGATATTATCTCATATTGAGATCTTTTTAACATTTTTATTACTATTTAAAATGTTGTTTTGTCTTTTTAGTGTATTATTATTTTAACATGTTTGGTCTTTTTAACGTGTTATATTTTAATATGTTTGTTTTGTCTTTTTATTTTAGTGATACACTTGTGGTTTTTTTTAGCAGGTGTATCACTAATTTATACCAAGAGTCCATTTGAGAACTCCTATGGAGTGTCTCAGATGGTGAATGTTTTATCTCTTTCCCCTATGGGGATTTTATTATATTTTTAATATATTTCAAGGCCCTAATGACCTAGATGTGTCGATGGGCCGCTAAACAATAATAATAATAATAATAATAATAATATTTCTACCCTCACTATGCCCACTCCCACAACCGAGGTTTGGGATCACATTCGTAAAGTACGTAGTAGCAAAAATTCCATTAATAATATACCCGCACTCATGTCTAACGGTTCACTTGTCTCCTCCCGTATGGAGGTCGCCAATGTATTGGGCTCGATGTTCTCCGCTATTTCTAGCACTGCGAGCTGCTCTAACGAGTTCGCGGTGCAAAAGAGGAGCATCGAGCGCCGTACTATTGATTTTGGTCCAAGTCGGGGGGAGGATTATAACTCCCCCTTTACGCAAGATGAACTGACCTATGCCCTCTCCCAGGCAGGTAACACATCTTCCGGTCCAGATGATATCCACCATGAAATGTTGCGACAGCTGCCCCTTGCCGGACACGCATATCTTCTTGACCTTTTCAATAGTGTCTAGGAATCTCATCATTTCCCATCACTTTGGAGGCAAGCAATCGTTATCCCGTTATATAAAAGTGGCAAAGATAAATTAGAGCCAACTAGTTATCGACCGATAGCTTTAACTAGTTGTGTATGTAAAATATTGGAAAAAATAATTAATAAGCGACTTATATGGTATTTAGAATCCCGCAATCTGCTATCTAATATTCAATGTGGTTTTCGCCCTAACCGATCCACGGTGGATCACCTTGTCTGTCTAGAGACGGCTATTCGCGACGCTTTTCTCCATAAGCAGCATTTTCTTTCTGTCTTCTTCGATCTGGAGAAAGCGTACGATACCACCTGACAGTACGGCATTTTGAAAACACTTTTTAATTGGGGGATTCGAGGAAACCTTCCTTCTTTTATATCTAATATTGTCGGATAGACACTTCCGGGTAAGGTTGAATAACGCCTTATCCGATGATTTTATTCAAGAAAATGGGGTGTCTCAGTGTAGTATTCTTAGCTGTACGTTGTTCGCTATCGCAATAAATTGCATTGTTGTTAATGTACGCATGCCTGTACGGTCATGCCTCTTTGTGGATGACTACGCAATTTATTGCAGTTCGTCAAGTCTCCACAGGGCTGAACGGCAAATACAGCTCTCTGTCAACAATCTTGAATCGTGGGCATCGCGTAATGGCTTTCGCTTCTCTGCAGCCAAGACGACGGTTGTCCACTTTCATAGATCACGCGGAATACAGCCAGCCCCCAGTATTTTAATGAACCACGTTGTTTTACCAGTCTCAGAAAGCGTAAGGTTTCTGGGACTTTTATTTGATTTTAAATTAACTTGGATCCCCCACATCAAAGACCTGAAAGCGAGGTGTATCAAAGCATTGAATTTGCTCAAAGTAGTTAGCGGTCGGTCCTGGGGTGCTGATAGGGAAACCTTGATGCGCCTGTATAGGGCCTAGGTCAGATCTAAACTACATTACGGCAGTTTTGTGTATGGCTCAGCTAGACCCTCGGCGTTAAAGATGCTAGATAGTGTCCACCATGCTGGTATTCGACTGGCTACTGGTGCCTTTCATACCAGTCCAGTCATCAGCATCTGTGCCGACGCCGGTGATCCCCCTCTTTCTTACCGGCGGTCTTATCTTCTGGCATCTTACGTGTCGAAACTTCATTGCATGCCAAATAATGTTGCCTATCGTCCAGTGTTTCATCCCCCTAACCGTGTCTTGTATGATACCAAATGGCGTAGTACAAGGCTGGTTGGGATCAGGATGCTATCGGTTTTCGACACGTGTGGGATAATCTTGCCAAAGGCTATCCCCACATCCCCAGGTCGAGTTTCTCTCTGGAAGATACGCCTACCTCAATGCCATTTTGATCTTGCCAAGTTCCCTAAAGCGACCACCCCCACTTCTTATACGAGAGGACCTTTAATGAGCTCCTCGCAACCCGCTTTCGAGGGTTTAAACGCATTTATACGGATGGCTCAAAATGCGGGGCCTCCGTGGGATGTGCTTTTGTTGTGGTAGGATCCAATTTTAAATTTGCTCTACCTGGTGAATCCAGTGTTTTTACGGCTGAACTATATGCCATTTTTAAATCTCTATGTTTTGTATATCGTGTCACCGTTCTGTTCTCATCTGCACTGATTCCATGAGTGCTCTGTTGGCATTGTCCACACTCTACTCTACTCGTGGAATCCTCTCGTGCAGATGATTCACGAACAAATTTTAAAAATTGATTCATTAAATACCTGGCTCGCCTTTTGCTGGATTCCTTGTCACGCCGGTCTTTCAGGAAATGAACTGGCTGACCAGGCGGCCAAGGAGGCAGCACGCCTGCCTCCTGAGGCGAGTCTGGGTGTCATGTTTTTAGACCTCAAGGGTTGTTTTCGGCGTGGGGTCTTACGCACCTGGCACGAGCAGTGGGTCTCGACCCCTGCTCAGAACAAGCTGCGGTCCATCAGGGATGGTGTGTCGCGGTGGCCCTCTTCTATACGAAAGTCTAGAAGAGAGGAAGAAGTTCATCGTGACAAGACTCCGTGTCTGACACACATCATTGATCCTTGGGTTTTTATTGAGAGGGGACCTACCCCCACTGCGTGAGCTTTGCGATGCTCCTCTGAGTGTGTATCACATTTTGGTGGAGTGTCGTAAATATGCCCTTGATTTTAAAGGTGACCTACGTTTTTTATTACGTGATAGCGTGGATGGAGTTATTTGTTTACTCCGTTTTATACGCCAGGCGGATCTTTTTAATGCCATTTAATTCACTTTTATAAAGTGGCTTTTTGGATATTATCTCATATTGAGATCTTTTTAACGGTTTTATTACAATTTAACATGTTGTTTTTTTCTTTTTAACGTATTATCATTTTAACATGTTTTGTCTTTTTAACGTGTTATATTTTAATATGTTTGTTTTGTCTTTTTATTGGAGTGATACACTTGTGGTTTTTTTTTAGCAGGTGTATTACTTAATTTATACCAAGAGCCCATTTGAGCACTCCTATAGAGTATCTCAGATGGTGAATGTTTTATCTCTCTCCCCTATGGGGATTTTATTAATTTTTTAATATATTTCAAGGCCCTAATGACCTAGATGTGTCGATGGGCCGTTAAACAATAATAATAATAATTATTATTATTATTATTTGTAAGAATATGTGACCGGCTGTTTAGAATATTATCTGTATATGAAGTTGTTAAAGAAAGTCTTGCAATAAACTATTTGTAAACATTACTATTTATTATTTGTAAGAATATGTTACTGGCTCTTTAGAATATTAGCTGTATATGAAGTTTTTAAAGAAAGTCTTGCAATAAACTATTTGTAAACTCTACTATAATTACAGTCTCCTTGAGGGTTCAACCTTCCCAATTCACAATCTAATAGCGCAGTGCTAAAAATGTGTTAGGTATTATAGATCCTTCATCACCGCTGGGAGTTTTTCCATTCTCCATCCATGCAAATGTATGTACACTTCCTATAATTTTGGCTTTAGGTTTAAGTGGATAATTTAGTATGTCAACAAAATATAGTTTCGAGCATTAAATTCCAGGACACCCTTGACAGGTATTCAACGAGTGTTGAAGAAAATTATCTCGCTTTTGTGAAATGTGTATAGAACGTTTTCGATCACAATCCTATATTCTCTTCACCCAACTGTGGGTAAACTTACCTTTCATTATTCTACCCCTATAGTGTAGTGATAGCCACCATTGTTTATATATGTTATATGTACGGGTTAACACAAGTACCAATTTTCCTGAGTAGATGGCACAGAATAAATATAACTCGTAAATAGCAACGCATATGTTACCCTACACTATTTACTATATATGTTTATTGATTGTACCATTTGGATGTTACTCGCAGGCAAATAGTGTGTATAATTCTATGTACATCATGAGAAAGTATCTACTTTGAAGGTCGCACAGTAGACCAGACTGCCTTGTTGAGGAGATTGGGGTTTGAATCTCCTTCCACGCGAATGATAATATATGTTCTTTTAACTCCACAAAGGTGGATGTAAGGATAGATGAAACACCAGTTCTTTTTAATAGTTAATTAGTGTGTGTGTGTGTGTGTGTTTAAATCTAAATGTGTATTGATGCTGTCCTAGTATGAGTATTTAACATATTGAGGTCAAGGAAATCCCTGAAGTTAAATTATAATACACATCAGATTAGGTTTTTTTTACGTAAACCGTTTTAATTAATCTCATCATGTGTGTGTTTGTATATACATGCACTGATTTTCTAAGGAATGGACATATCTGACAGCTAGAAGATTTTTTTAGATTAAATCTCGTGTATTAATACGCCAAGTCATGTGATCTTCATATGTCACTTGCTATACATACATACAGACACTAGTGCTGAACACAGGGAATTCTGTTTTTTTTTTAAATGTGCTCCTACAAATTAATGATAGAGCGGATTTTTTTTGTGATTGTTTAGTGACAAATTTAATGTAATTTAAATTATTTTATAGATTAACTTTGTTGGGAATTTGGATTTGTTAATAGTGGTTTAATTTATCAAACCAACATTTTTAAACCGTTTCGGGAATTGAACCCTATACAACCGAACAGACAGACACAAACCAATACGCTGACTGATAATTGAACGAGCTATTTTTTATGACTATCTCTCTCTGTTTTAATATTGTTGCCCTGCAGCAGCTGTAGCGAGGAAGTCAAATAAGCTTTCTATTTACAAGTATAGTCGATACTCACATAAGAGTTGATCTAGTAGCTCAAGTTCGGTCAAAACATCGGTATGAGGGATGGCTGCCGTGACGTCGGTTTGAACCCCTAGCGGCGCCTGCACACCATCCCGGATCTCCGGGTGACGATCTAACCGCTCGAGCTCGGCCAGAGTGACAGACATGTCGTCGGTTTGATCCCCGAACGTGTCGTCCATCTTTTGGGCTGGCGGTGGCGGTGGTGCAGTGTCCCAAAAATCTGAAATTAAATAAATACTTATTAACTACTATCACACTGTGTGTGAGGGAACATTTTTAAACACTGCCTAAACATATCGCAGGCTTACCCGTTGAACAACCGCTTTCAGCCAAGCAAACCCCCTCATCAGTTAAAAGCCCCAACAAATCTGGAGACAGCGTTTGAATAGTTCCTGCAGGCGTCGGTGTTGTGTCTTCTTGGAAGTCTGTAAAGAGCAAATACCTCTGTACACCAAATACTTTTTATCATGTAAAATAGTTACCCATTAAAATATACAACACTTTTTAAACTTACCGAATTTGAACCAGTTTTCAAGTTCGTCAAAACTCATTTTTTTAAATGGTAATCGGCTGCAATCAGTTACTATAATGATCGACTGTATTGATTTTGAGGCCTATTTATACTCTTTCATTTTTGTTTTTCCACTAATATCAAGGTTATTTTCTAAATCAATAACAAATTACGCCTCCATGGTTATTAGGCTTCAACGCTGGTCATGCATTTCATCTCACACGTCAACATAAGTGCGTATAACCCGATCGGTTAGTAATACGAGCTGTTAATATTACTTATTTGAATGGGATGTCAAACCATGTCCACTGATCAAATAAGTATTATAGTTTATCTTTTACCGAACAGGGTATAAATTATTCATTTCCTTCTAAACTCTGCGACTAACTGTTGAACGCCCTGGAGGTAACCAACAGGATATTTCGACAATAACAACTCGTTCTAGTGCTGTTTCAAGTAGTAAATGGAGATTGTAAGATAACATATTCTATAGTCCCCAGCCACGGCTGTCGTCGGTTTGGACTATTACATGCTGGATTGTGAACTGAAAACAATTTTACTAACACATCTAAGAGACACTGTAGAAAAACATGAACGAATATATGCGTCATTCCTGTAAAATTGTATAATAAATAAATATATATTTTATAATATCCGTGTTTTATTCACTCCCCCGTGCGCCGATCGATCATCGATCACCAATTACCAATCATGGGGGAGAAGGAACTTTTTTAAAATATAGACTGTTTTTTGATATGAAGGGATGTAGTTAGTTCTCGCCAGGGATGTTGCTTGTCCCTCCCCAGCACACATTAATAATCAATTAGCACACATTAATAATCAAAAGGTGCGACTAAGGTGTCGAGTTACTATAGATTTTTTTTTGAGGGGCTACGTAACTTCAAACAAGGATGTTTACGAATTCCTCACGTCAACTGCTCGCAATAACAACGCGTCACAAATATAGCCCGTTTTCGATATAAACGCTCTGAAAGTTTTACATATAAGCAGTTTTGGATATAAAGGGGTGGGGCGAGGGGTCCCCCCCAGTAGTGAGGTCCTCGCCAAGTCTAGCACTCAATATGCTTTATAAAGAGACCAACCCTCTTTTAAAACTTTATTTAAAGCTTCTCTCATATCACTATCATTATAACCTTTTCTGTACTGTCCTCTTGGTTTTGACATCTGTAACATTAAAATATTTCTTGTAATGGTGACCATAATCCCGTTTATAGGCTTATTGGCTAGAAAATCTATATTTTCTATTTTTTGTTTTTGTTTAGTAAGCAATGAATCTACTCCTACAAACAAGATTTAAAAATTTACTTTTAATAAATACATTTATAAAAAATTACAAGACGTGTTGAAATCACTTGCAACTCTGTTGGTTGCGAAAAAAACCGTAAGAAAAGTCTAACCGGCAACAAGAATTGACAGACTGAATTCTTTAGAAAACAATGCAAACTATAGCTTAAAATAACCAGTGTGTTGTAAGTAACAGAATGATACAAACAGTGGTACTTACATTCAACAAAATAATGTTTAGATTGTTAAAAAACCACAGCACTGTTTAGCAAACGAACAAAACACACAAATTCATAACATTCAACTAATTAGTTTCAAGAACAGCCGCTAGAATGCACCAAAATTAGCGCGAAAAATTTGAGTTGTTCTGACAGGTGCTGCGATCTAGTAGTTTTTTTTTCTGAGCTCAAACTCTTCAGCTAACTTCGCAATAAAATAAATACAAAATATTGCGAAATTAGCCGTACTGCGAAATTACCCGAGTTTGCCCTACCATAAGTTTATAAATGTTATATCTGATCTCAAAGTTATAGCTGTCCGAATCTCCCTTGCTATGGAAGTGACAGTGTGCTACATCTACCTCCCACCAGGTGAAAGCATAATTAATAAAGCAAAAATGAAAACTTATGCAATTTAAAAGATACAGAAGTAAAATTTAGTAGAAATTTTGAAATTAAATTGAACTAGTTCGGACTATTAAAAAGAGTATGTGTAATAGTGTTGAGTGTTTGTTGGATGTGTTAAGAATAAGAATAATAAAAAAAGTGGATCCGTGAAGGAAATAAAAGTGGGGTGTGGCTGTGTTATGGACACGGCCGTTTGTTGTACGTGAATACGTTTATGTAATGGGTTATATTTTAAAAAATAAAATATTGTTATCGATTGTATATAAAACATTAGTTTAAAGTAGTGACAACGCTTTTTCGACGCGTATAGGCCGACATTATATATTTTTGATAATATTTTTTTTATTCTAACACCTTATCATATTCACTGTCACTACTTTAAACTAATGTTTTATATACAATCGATAGATTTTGACGACAGCTGACGATTAAAACTCAAAACGAACATCGTAGCTTCTCCGAGTCAAAAGTTATACTAATTGCAAATCTCGATACGCAGCAAAATAACCTCAAAATGGCGGCGCTTCCCCCTCCACCGCGGGCAATGCGTCACTGTTCTCGCGTATCGTAATGCATTCTTTGACCCTTTAGCTATCCAGTGGTATAATTTAATTTTGGATGTTGAAGATAGATTCGAAACTACAACGCCAAACTGTATCCCCGATTTTGTTATCATTAGGTTTTTTGGATTGCCCCCGTATGGTAGCAAATTTAAAGACATATTCACGTCAAAAATTGTATCAACTATATATAAGATTTTTTTACATAGAACAAAACATGAAATAAAAGGTGCAACGAATATTCAAAGATTTTTTACATTAGAAAAACATAAAGACATTGAGAAATACGAAATGTTTAAAATAAAATACATTAAACTTTTATCTAATTTTAACATATCTTTACAAAAATGCGACTTTTGGCAGAATAATCATGATCATTTTTTTAACCACGTATCAAGTCAAGAATTATTGAATAAATCACTAGCAAACCTGATTCTGACATTAATTATTTATACCACTAGTTAAAAAAATAATATATATAATTTAATCTAGTATTATTTATGTAATGTTCATTTTCCTTATTTCCTTTATTATATTGACACCAAATTTCTTATGTTACACTGTTCCTAAGAATTTTTATAAAATCATAAATTTTTCAATAAACTCATAAATGGCCTTGGTTGAATAATTAACTTAATATTTGAGTAAAGGTATAATTATGTTTTTAATAAAAGCTAAGTTTAAATGTAATTCACTTATGTTACCTGAAAGAAAATGTTGAAAATGTATATAAGTTTATAGCTGAAATATCTCAAAGCACATTAAGTTCATTTTTATTTTGAAATTCTGAAATAAAATGTAATCATTTAAATTATTCTGCGTAAAATATTTAATTCAATAGTTAATAAGCTAATAATTTATTTTTAAACTCAAATATTTAAATGAGTTGTGTTAATTATTCAATCAACCACACCTTAACATATTTGCTATGGTAAACCATCTGGATATCAAATACAAATTCAGTCAATAAAACAGTATTTCGCATAAAATTACATAATATATTCTTAAGGTGTGGCAGAGTGGAGCGTGAGTAATTTTACAGGGTTTATAGCATTAAATGTTTTTTTGCCAAAATAAATCAAATATTTTTCCAGTAGTAACACAGTCTAGTTTTCTGCACATGCTAATATCAACAGATATATTTTAACTAAAGAGAAAAAGTTTTGACAAAATTCCAGGACACCCTTGACAGATATTCAAGATCTGTTGATATTAGCATGTGCAGAAAACTAAACTCTACGTTGCTACTGCAAAAAAAAAAAAAAAAAAAATTGATTTATTTTGGCCAACAAATTTCAGTTCTATAAAAACTGCAAAAATACTTGCGCTCCCTTCGGCCGCACCTTAATAACTACCTTATATCTGTACCCCAGATCCATAGTATCGTAAGTCACAACCGGTCCACTTTTCAGGAGAGCCTAAAAACATATTCTCTCTTCACGCTTCAGGGCAAAACAGAGAAGCCTTATTATAAATTTTTTTAGCAGTGAAAATGTAAAAGTCTACAACAATTTTTTTTATCTGTAGAAGAATTTTTATTTAATACAGTTAGTTTTATTAATAAATGAACTTAATATGTTGTGGTTCTAAACACAAGCAGTTAATATGGACTTACGTTCCTATGCCATAATGATAAAAATTGTAATAGGGGTTAATAAAATTTTAAAATAATTAATAATAGTTATGATTTATTAATGTTATTGGTAATACCGTAACAGTAATAATAGTACTAAGGCCTAGTAATAAAATAATAACATTATTTTAACTTTCCTAGTTAAAATTACTCAATAATAATTCACTGTGCTAATAGATAAAATTAAGTCGGCAAAAGAAACATGTTTATAATCAGATAGGCCATATCCTGTTTTATTCTAGTTAAGTTGAATCCTCTTCAGGGAAATCGCCAACACCATCTCCATGTGGAATGCTCTCAAAATACGCTCTATACTCTCCAGGAATCCACCGCATGAGAATCTGTATGCCCATAAACTTTTCATTACTTATTTTCTTTCTTGTTGTTCTTAATAGAGGTAGAATCTCAGGCATTGTTAAGCCTATTCGTTTATTCCTCTTCAAATCAACCTTTTTGTAAGTGTCTTCACTGAAACTAGTTTTATAGTAAACAAAAACACCTTTATCTTCTCTTCGCAACTGCAGCCACACTGCTTCAGATATCAAAAATGGCCCTCCATCTGTGTTCTTTTTTCTTGATATAAGTGGACCATTTTTCCTCTTTAGATGTAAAAAATTAAGAAAGTTTTCTAAAGCCATTCTTTTAGTTACAAATGGATTTTTCGATTCACAGGTCCAAATGAAATTTATCCAGTCATTGGTTGTATAAATAGTGTTTCTCTGAACTTTTTTCTTTGCCCTCTCTGATACTGTGCTTCCCATCAACCTCCATGTGTGTGTGACCAGCAAGAAGGAACTTGTGATTTATTACTTCTAAATGTGGGGACTTTTCCATTAGCCACATGTACATGAAGATCATATTCAGGTTTCTATTCTGTCCACTGCAATTATCCGTCCACACTGTGAGGTTCTTTGTGTTTGTTAATTCTTCACTTGCCCAAGCAAAAAAGCAAGAAGCCATTTCACTCCCCCCTCTTCCTCCAGTAGTCTCATCACAAATCATGCAATGAGTTTTGTTTTCTGTTGTATCATATATTGTATAGTTTAGTGTCCATAGTTTTCTTAAATAAAAGCTTTGTGAATTTGTTAATGCTGGTGTAGGGGGGTAATTTTGTAGATCTGCTATAATAACTTTTGTGTTTTCACTTTCCTTGACATTGAGTTTGTCCTATCTTTTTAAAGTATATCTAAGAGAGGCTTCCTCTAAATGATCCTCTTTTTGCTATTTCAACTCTTTCAGTTATTCATCAGACTTTTAATTTTTTATGCAACATATGGTGTCCTCTCGGGTCTCCCTCCACAAGACCAATATCACCTGTCTTTTTCAAAACATATCTTGTAAACATATCAGAAATTGAGGGTGTGTTTAAAAAAAAAGTTTTGCAAACTATTTCTTTGTTCTTGTTATTTAAAAAATATATGTTACACTTTTGTTTTTCTTTGTTCCATCTCTTTGCCGCTGCATAGCTACAGGTTTGGATTTTATGCATGAAGCAACAAACTGCCGTTTTATGTCCCAGGTTCTATTAGATTTCCAAAACTCAGAATGAATATTCAATCTTTCTTCACGTGTAAATCTTTTGCTACACTTTAAACGGCAAGTATCTCCTCATGGAGGTTTTAATGGTCTTCCTTCCGTCAATTTCCTTTCGGATTTACATATTGCTCACCAGAAAGTATTTTTCTTTTCCTTATGTTCTTTTTCAAGTTTACTGGATTTCTTACATTTTTTTTACCCTTTTCAGTACGATTTATCACCTCATCATTTGAATCTGAGTCGCTATAAGGAACAAGTTTAGATTTATTTAATACTGTTTTAGGTCTAGTATTTGTATTAATAGGTGTTTGTGATACTACAAAATCATCACATTCACTTTCAGAACTCTCCTGGGGCACATAAGTGGGATCATCCAAATCATTTTCAGAGAATAAACTGCTTGCAGATGAACATTTATCCAAAAGGTCATTTTTATCCTGAGATTTCTGATCTGGTAAACCATCAATGTGCACTTCCTCTTGTACAATTTCAGCAGGATGATGATCTTCAACTTCTGGTTCTGCAAAGAAAAAAGCTTATTAGTTTATAATATTTATATACTTGGTATTTAGGATATAGCCTAAACACCAAGATACTAATCTGACAATGCATGACCCATGGCAGTGAGTTGAAATGTTGAAACGTTAAAAAAATGCCACTGGCGTAGAAACATACAAATAAAAATCACCGCTGCAAAAAGTATAAATTGCCTCTTGTACAAAAAAAGGAAGGTTAGCTTATAATTTATAGTTTCATTAGGACAACGATGCACCCTGATGCGTAATTTAAGGTGAATATGAATAAAGGGTGAGTGTAGAATAACATGACCGAACATAATTATTATTTGTTAATTTATTTATTTTTGGCTCTTAATATAATCTTATATTATTGTTACTGCTAAAAACCCAGTTTATGGGAATAACAATATCTACTCGAGTGAAGATACAGGAGTAGCCCGATTGACCTGTCATCCCCGCATTTCTATTGGCCGAGACAGGTCACGTGACCACGCCTCCTGCTCTCTGATTGGCTGTTATTTCCCGCCCTTTCCCCCCACCCCTGACCTACTTTTCTCTGATTGGCTGTTATTGACCCCCACCCTTGACCTACTTTCCTCTGATTGGCTGTTATTTACCCCCACCTCTAACCTACTTTCCCCCTCCCCTCCAGCCGTCCAACCACGTACATGTTGCTGAATAATTATTAATTGATTATTGTTAATTAGGAGTGTTGGAGTTTTTTATTCACGGCAGCCGTGTTGGTTCTTGCTTAATTGGTATGTCTTTTTTTTTATTCATCGATTAAGGCGTTCCTCGCGCCATGGCTGCTGAGACCCTTCTCTATCAAACTTCAGCATTAATTGGTAGGATGGGGGGTGTTGGAGTTTTTATTCATGGCTGCCGTGTTGGTGAGGTGCTGAGATCCTTCTCTACCAAGCTTCAGTCGAGTAATGCCGTTTTAACTTTCTTCTTCACCCAGCTGTTGGTTTCGCCCCCCCCCCCCTCCAGGCCCTCCCCCCTACAGGCTGCAAACCACCTACATGTTGATTGATTCTTGCTTAGAGACGAGTTGAGACAAGAATAGCCGTTTTCTAGCAGGTGTGTTCAACCCTTTCCCCAGCTTTCACTTCCCCCCACCCCACCTCCTGGCACCAGGTTGGCGGGCAGACAACACAGGACAAGAATAGATCGTGACCTCGACAACCTTGGGTTTTTTCCTATGACGTAATCATTGCGTGTTATGTCGCAACTCTAGCTGCCACATGCACAATCAGGGGCCACCGAATCCTCGGTTAGGGGCCGCTATCCCGGTACAAAAGTCTACTAAAATTGTTTGTTCGGTATCGTCTTTCACAACGCACGGATGTGTGTATACGTCATGGACAGGACAACCTGGTTTTTTTTCCTATGACGTAATCATTTTGTGTTATGTCGCAACCCTGGCGCCAGGTTGGCGGGTCGTTAAGACAAGTTGAGACAATAGTCATTGCCCCCGGGCAACGGTTTTTTCCCTGGCTCGACAAGACGAGTTGAGACAAGAATAGATATTGAGGTCATTGGGGCGTCAGGTTGGCGGGCAGAAAAGTCAAGACAAGAATATATCGTGTGACGTTGAACGAGGGATGGTATAAAGAGGGGCCTTCCCCCACCTGGTTGTCTATTTATAAACGTTTGTAGAGCGGGTCAAGATGGACAAGTTACAGCAGCTGGTAAATATTGTCGACGCGGTGCAGACTGTAAAATTGTGTGATCTAGCCGTAGATCAAAAGTACTCGGTGGATAAACTAAAAGCCGTCAATACAAAGTTCGGGAGACGTCTAATAGCCTACCTAGACGGCGAGTTTTGTGTATTTCTACCCTGCCGGTTTGGTACTCTTACAGATGAAGACGTGTGTGAGTTAAATAAAGAAAAACTGGTATTTACCTGCGCCGGAGTAAAACCTGGTTCACCCACCATTGTGAACTTTGAACGCGTTTAAGCGGCGGTGCAGTTACCAACTAGCGGTGGTGTGGTTAGTACGGAACGTTCACCATGCTTGAAACAGGCTATATTAATTTAATGTTTGTTGGTCATACGATTGAGGGGTGTGCCTATATGACTGGGGAGAATGTTCACAGTGTGGCGGTGAGTGATAGACATGTAATTTACAAAATAGAGGAGCGAGGCTATATCGAGTTTTGCAACTCGACCTGTCACACGATAAGAGCGATGGAAGTACTACCCTATGAGAGAATCGAAGCGACATACATGTGTGGTATGACGTGCGCCGTTTACAACTTCCGCAAGGGGGATGTGGTAGCTGTGTTGCCACGACCACCACCGCCGCCCTTCCGAGCTCCGCACCACACGACGCCGCCGTCGCCGCCCCCCGAGACACAGGCGAACACCGCCCCAGAGTCACAGGCGTATCCAGCCTCAGAGAATCCACTACCAGAGTCGTCTGTCTACCGATCAGTAGAGTCACCTGCGTCAGATTCACTGGCGTATCCACAGTCAGTCGCCTATCCACCAGTCACCTACGTGCCCGCCATCACAGAAGGTAAAGTCCGAAGAACCTGTAAATCTCGAGGATTTAACAAGTTACAGAAATTATAGGTGAAACGCCCACCGACTACATACTCAGTCTGGGCAGTTTCGGTAACGTTTTCCTTTCAAAGTCAATATATTATTTGGATTGTAAGCGCTTTAAATTTAAAACACGCTGTATGATATATCTTGGAGGACAAAGTGTGATGTTTAAAAGTGAATTAATAAACTAGACGTACTCTGCTGCTGTCATCGGAGCTAGCGGTGACATTTTGAAAAAAAAAAAAACTTTTAGAGTTTGTGAGTAGAGTGAGTGTTTATTTCTTTTGCTGCATCCCTATTGACATTATGCCGTTTAAATGCCGCGGATACTACGCAACGCTCTCCAATCTTATTCGCCACAGAAGTAATCAAAATGTTGCTCACCAGGATACCTGTTGGGACGAGAAGGTATTATGCAGGGCGTGATACCTGATCGAGAAAGAGGAATACAATCGTGTCAAGTGCTTAAATGAACTTGAGAAAAACAAGAGTTATAACGTTGTGCTATCGGAAGAGACCGTACCTAATGTTATTGTGCTTGAGTTTGTTGGAAGAGTAAGATTGCCAGGTAAAAACTGTAGAGACATTGTCAATATACACTCTAGCGCCACTCAACGTGTCTTGAATTATTTTGGAGGTGACTCCTACTCATTTCCTAGATGGTAGATGCCTTTTATATGTATTGGTCAAAAGACCTAAATAATATTGCTGCTTGTTGTGAATGTTTTAAATTAATCAATTGCTGATTGTCAATAAAAAACTAACAATAAAATTGACTCCTCATTTTCTAGCTGGTCGATGTCTTTTATATGTATTGGTCAAAAGACCTAAATAATATTGCTGCTTGTTATGAATGTTTTAAATTAATCAATTTCCGATCGTCAATAAAATGTCGTTATTAAAATAAGTTGGTTGGAGAATCAAAGACCTGAAGGAGGCGGCAGCATTGTTGCCACCCAAAGAGCCTGTAAACTGGCCAATTTTCTGTATGATAATATGAGCGTCATATTTTTTTTAAATTGTGTAATCAAATCCTGAGGGCGTATGCTATATTGTTTGAGCCTGAGCTTATAAGCTATATGAGCTTGTATTTATAGGATAGGAGGGTGGTGTGGGTGTAGACGTTAAAACACAAGCATAAGTTTTATAATATTTATTCCCAAAACACTTAAACAAAAAAAGAAATTTAATGTCTGCAAAAATATTTAACATTAAAAAAAACACATGTAATACACTTATGAGGATTTTGAAACTACTATAAATTAACAAAAAAATACTTTTACGCAAATCAAATTAGTGATTTAAACAGCGACAAGAAATTTAAAGTTAGCAAAAAATATTATGATATAAATATTATATTTACTCTTACAACAAAACCACAAGTAATCCGCTTATGAGGATCTTGAAATTATTTTAAATTAATAGGTTAAGTTTAAATATTAAACTATACATCTTAAACAAAACAAAAATTTAATGTCTGCAAAAAATATTTAACTTTTATAAACTAAAAAATATTTAAGTTTTACAAAAAAATCACAAGTAATACACTTATGAGGATTTTGAAATTATTTTAAATTAATATGTTGTTACGTTTTAAATATGAAACTATACACGCTGGAATAGTATATAACATTTACACAAAACAAATTAGTTACTTAAACACCGACAAGAAATTTAATATTGGCAAAAAAATATGTTGATATAATAATAATATATTTACTTTTACGCAACGAGAAATTTAATGTTCGAATAAATTTTTTTATATAATATATTTACTTTTACGCAACGAGAAATTTAATGTTCGAATAAAAATTTTTATATAATATATTTAATGTATTTGTAATTAATATAAAAGGGAGGTTTAAAATAAATTTCATGGCGTACTGTGTTTACTTATTATATATCAAGGGTCGAATAACGGGGTAGCAGCTTTCTCATCACAGCGTCTATATTTATATCCGAATCACCTGGAGAGTTTGTAATTAATATTGGCGAAGGGGATGCTAGGTTTATTGTAGGGATAATATTCTGGTAAAGTTCCCGTCGATGAGGACGATTTTATTGCTTTTGTTCATGATCTCGCATATTCCAACGCACGAAATAAGGATGATATCCGCAGTGCCGACAGGAAGGCTATTAGTGAGTTTGTTCGTAATTTTTATCATACTGGTAATTTTCATAGTGCTCTTGGGGCTGCTGGACTATCAAGCAAATACTTGGTTGAATCGTTGACTGGTGTTTTATATGGTATGCCTACTCCAAAGAATTGGGCAGCAATAAGAAAAATTAACGCAGCTAACGCAAAACGTAAAGCTGGTTATCAACCTGGTCCTTCTGCGAAGCAACCTGCTATTGAAGAACCTGAAGATCAAATTGAAGAACCATTTTCTCCAGGAACAGTAGAACAAATTCATAACGTTTTAAAGTATAATCCTGAATATCAAGCTACGGTACCTCCTACAGTTCAACCGATGGATGTTCAAGATGGTCCAGAAGCAACTGCTGCTGGTGGTTCCGGCGGTGGTGGCGGTCGCGCTCAAGGTGGTGTAAGTGCCGGTCAACAATTATACATTCATCGATTTCGTAAACCAACCAATATAGTGACTTTGAATTATCGAAAAAACTTTAAATGGAGAATATGGGGTTATGCTTGGCAGACAAAAGATGTGATGATTAATAATAAACAAATAGCTACTAAATTAGGTACTTCTTTGGCAGGTTTTCCTATGGATTGGTTACCAATGTATATAAATAATGCTGAATGGAGTTTAATAAAAGGTTCTTTAAATGCTAAAGTTAAACATTGTTCGATGACTTTAACACCTTGTGGTTACAATGCTTCTTTCGATACAAATTCTTCTATATCTGGTTCTGCTTCATCTCAACATCAACATTTTATTGAAGGATTGTATTCTAATACTATATATGAGGATTATCCCTGTGGTTTATTAAAATATACTCCTAATGCTACTAATCCAATGGTACCAGGTTTTAGTAGTGATGTTAAAACAGATTTAGATCCAACAGATGTTACTGATGTGATGTATAATAATGATTTGTCTCAGGCTACTGTTCAAGGTAATTCTTGGCCATGGTATAAAGAGAGTGTAAATTTTGCAAAAAATGATAAAAATACTGGAAGTTACTTTAATACTAATCAAGGTGATTTTAAACAATATAATATTTCACAATCTCTCTCTAGATATAACTTTGCTGATGCTTGTGTTTTGAAACATTCTTTTCGTGAAGAATGGACACCACAAAATGGATTAATTTATACAGGATATACTGATTTAGGATTGGGAACAAATGCGATTGTTTATTCTAATCCTAATGCTTGGAAAGAAGTTGATTTAAGTGCTCAGGTTTCTACTGGAGGAACACCAGTAATTGTTCAAGTTGCTAAACAACGTTCTGGTTTGACCCAAGGAAATAATCTTGGATTAGATTGTTTTTCATTTGAACAAAGAATTGAAAATCTCTATTTTTTAATCAATCACATCCTACAAAAAATACATCACCAAAAGTAATATGTTTAGGTTTAAATTCTCTTAAGAGTTCTGTTCCTGGTGATGAAGCTAATTTTGTACAATCTCATGGAGATTTTTATATGGATACTTCAATTGTAATTGAATGTGACTTTAATTCTGGTCCTGGTAGTTGTGTAGCTGTTAATTGGGAGAAAGAAACTATATTTGGTCTTGATTCTAATCTTAGAGCATATCATCAAAATGCCTATACTTTATTCAATACTAATCATGGCATGTTAGTTAATGCTATAGGAACACCTTATGTTCCACCAACACCAGAAAGTGACGATGAAAATTTTCAGCCTAATAGAGGCGTAAGATCAGATAATAAACCTAAAAAAAAACCTTTATCTAATAGTAGTGTTATAATAAGGCAAGGTGGTAATATTCAACATAATTAAAGAATTGTAAACAGTTTTGTAATTTTTATTTTTCATAAAATACAATGTATATTATATAGAAATAAAATTGATTACATACATTTTCTTTTATTAACACCAATATGCCAATCCCAAATACAAACATTTATATAATACCATAGTCTTTAAACATTTTATATGTATAAAGCGGGTTGAGTTTCTTTGAGACCCAAGGTAAATTATTATAGCGTACGTCCCGAACCTTTTTCCTATATATCCTAGATTGCCATACAGGACCTTGGAACAATTCAGTATTTGATGCCATCAAAAATGCTGTCTTATTTATTATACAATCACCTTTAAATTTTACAGAAACATTAATTGCGTCACCACTAAATAAACTTTTCATTTGTTCTATTGCAAGTCTATCAAAAGATGGATCATCAATTATTACACCCCTTTTATTGTAACAATCTTGAAGTCCAAACTGAGACAATTTATTGTTCTTACTACAATATCCAACATTTATTAAAGCGTCAGCAACCATGGTAAAAAAAGGAGATTTTAATGAATTTGGATCTCCGTGTAAATAAATAACACAGCCTTTTTCATTACATCTAACTAGTACTTTATAAAGTTTAGTTAAAAATTCTCCGATTAATTCATCATCTTGATTAAATTGATATTCAAACCATAATTTGACAATATTTTCAGTTTCATCAATTGACAAGTAATAATTTTCAAAGCTTGATAAAGATTTAAACACTACTCTCTGAACAGGTAAATTAGGATTTTGATTTGTAACCCATTTATAAATTTCATCAAATGACATTTTTGTAATTCTTATTTCAACATTATGTAAGATTCTTTGCAAAAGATTTTCAGTTACAGAATAGGAATATAAATTTAAATATTCTTGATCTAACACACAATTTTTCATGGGAACAAATAAATTACTCAAGAGAAATTGTTCGACTGATTCAAAAATTTTCTTTCCTCTAGGAACGGTTGATTTTCGGGATTGACTATAAACTCGTCCATCTCCTTGATGTTGGCTCGAATCAACTTCTGTAAGTGATCCTCTTTGGGAGATGGAAACATCGAGTTGAGATTTGTCCAAAACCGAAGATCTACCGCACAATTCTTCCAAGCATTCTGCTTCCCCACACAATGCTTGGGATAAATTTTCAACACCGTATAATGGGACCCTTGTTGAATTTTCTTGAATTTTGATATAGAGGTTTCCTTGTTGTTTTTCAGCGAAATAGTGAAACAGGTTTCTCCAGAACTTACTGTCTGTGGTGTTGGCAGACTTGATCGATTTAGTAGTCCGTCTAGGAACGACTCTGATGCCCGTGAGGATTGCGCGATGAACATTTGGTTGAGAACCAGTTGCAATCATGGATGACATGTATGTGGGACCATTGTTCGCACTGGTGATAGTAGATGATGGAGAAACCTGTTTTTCGATTGCTCTGTTTTGTAAGCAACCTAAAAATAAATTCTCCATCGTCTTGACCATCTCCGATGGGTATGATGTCGTGGTGGACCATTGATCTTTCACGACATTTTCCAATTCTCTCCACATACTTTTCCCATCTACAGAGTCTTCCCCTTTGACACATCCCGTTACTAGATCGATCAATGCTGCTAGAACGGGTCGTTCCTCTGTTAACTTCAACATCCCTGACAATAAGCTCTGTTAGGTCCATTTTTTGAATTCAATAGGATTTTCGAAATACAGTCGAACAGTACTAATAAAATTTAAAATTGCAGTGGTACATGAATTTCCTACCTTTTTTTTTTTTTTTTTTTTTTTTTTTTTTTTTTTTTTTTTTTTTGTTCGGGAACGCTATCGTTGCTTACCTCACTGTCACTGAAGATCTCAATCCTGCTCATAATTGACTTCAAATCTTGACGATATCTTTCCTTCTTCGATACGGACTGCGCTGAACCCTTGTCGTTTATCGATCTATCGATCTTCTCGTCGATTAGATGATCCCAGTTTTCGCCCAATTTTTCAACTGCTTCCAATTCACTCTTGATCTGCCAATTTTCTTCTTCCTCTGTAGGTTGTATCTCTACTTGTGCTGATTTTGCAGGATCGTTGAAGTATCTTGCCGCGAATTCGTCCCAAAATAATTCTTGTGCTTTCAATGCGTCGGCTTCTTTTAATTTTTTAATGGTTTGCTTTCAGTGCATGAATTCCCAGGATACAAAGTCACAACAATATTGTTTAAATTGATTACAATATGTTAATGGTTTTCTTCTATATTCACTTGATGTGAAGCAACGTGGAGTACAAAAATGATATTTTATAAAAACATTATTGGCGTTATATTCTTTTTGATTTGCTAAAGTTAATGTTCCATCAATATAGCTGACCTGTTCAAGTTGAATTTCAACACTTTGTTCTTCTAGATATTCTTTAATAAACGTCAGACATCCCTCTGCTGATTTCTTGTGAGATAAATCAAAACAATCGGTGCAATTAGGTTCGTCGGCCCAAGGACTGGATACGATGTACACTCTTTTGTAGTCTCTGATATTTTCTAATGAAGATGACGCCATGGTAATGATTATAATATACCATTAATTTCGCGCCAATATATTTATACCAATCATTATTTACTTAATTGCCTCTTAATCAAATTAATTATTATTTATTTTAACACCTAAATCAATATTAATACTATATTGGAGATTGTTTTAATGTCTTATCTTATTTACATAACCTGACCTTGATTGCGTAACAGGGCAAGTAAAACGAACTGGCAACTTGTCAATAGCTTCGCTATCAACGGCGGCGGCGGCGACGGTGGTATAATCTTATTCTTATCTTGTCCGTTTCGCCGCATATAATAGCGCATAATACCTGTCCAAGGTCGTCTTGCGCTACTCTTGGCAATGCGGCCGGTCCGAACCCCTGAAGGTTGCGAGTGTGAAATAGTTTTAGGGGGCCCTGAAGTACCTGGAGACCGCAGGGCCAGAAACGCCGTTGGCCAGGCGTCCGGAGGCCCACTTAAGTTCTGCATGTCCTGCAGGGAGCCGTCTGGAGAAGCTGTAGGATGTTGTGGAGGAAGCGCTTCCCTGTCCTGGGTGTCTATGTCGTACTTGTTCAGGGGTGCCTCTGGGATTCGGGTAGAGCGGGGAACATCAGTGCCTGGAGGTAGCTGGTTGCTTGAACGGTGCCGACGGACAACGTCGGACAGATAGGCTGCACTCCTCATGTCAACGTGACCTATCCATACCTCCGAAGGTTGAGGCAGGGCGTCCAGAGGGTCCATGTCGTGCCTGTTCAGAGGTGCCTCTGGGATTCGGGTAGAGCGGGGAACATCAGTGCCTGTAGGTAGCTGCTCCCTTGAACGCTGCCGGCGGACAACGTTGGCCAGATAGACGACCATAGCCTCCACGAGGTTATCCGCCAACCTCAAACTTTCCCTACTCTGGGCTAATTCGGCCTGTTGCACTACCGTTAGACCGTCAGCGCTCCTCCAGGACCCTCTAAACAATAAAGTTAGGTTTTACTTTGCGGTGTACTGTATCATTTAAATTTAAATAACTTATAACCTGTTTATTCATTAACGACTGAGAAAGTTTATTCGCGTCAATCTATAGCAGACAGCTATTATAAATTCTAACACTAATAAAGCGCGTATTTTAGGTAGACATAATAGTGATTGTTTTTTTTTCCAACAAACCAGAGACTCCTGATAGAGAAAAAAAGTATCCTTAATGAATATATATTTAAAGTGCAGGCAAGAAATTAAACAAGAAGTTCGTATTTTAGCCACACATAACCCTAAATGCTTTATCTTGAAGGGGGTGGGACGTGACACACATTTTAAAAAAACCTATGGCTTAGGGTCGTCAATTATTATAAGCACTACGGAAGCACCCCCCTTGGCTGCGGCCTGACAACACACACGGGTCTAATGGGTTGGTTCCTTATGGTAGGAATGGGTCGGTGCGTTTTATGAAGGGTCCAATAGCTTGCTTGCGCCGGCTCACGGATACCGCCATGGCTGCCTAATTGTGTTGGAGGGCGGGTTGGGGGGTAATTAGGGGCAAATGCGCGTTGTTGAGTGGCCCCGCTGCTATTCAGGCGCGACTCCCATATAGAGGTAAGGGGTCCGAAAAGAAGGATACTCTCTGGGTTGTCCCTTGAAGAGTGGACCAAATCCCTCATCGTGTAACCGTGATCTGTCATAAATAATCAAGACTTTATTTACTATAGGGAGGGAGACATTTGATAAATATTATCAATATCTATGAGAACGCTATTTTTTTGTTGTTGACGCAAGCAAGGAATATAAATATGTCTATGATAATCTACTAGTACGGTTATTTATAAAGATGATTTATAGGAAAGTTCTCCATAGAGGCGCTAGCACATAGCTCACACCATGCCAATGTACAAACCTAGAGGTCTTAAGCTAAAGAGAAAGTATTGTAAAAGTGAAAATATATAGGGCGAATAGTTTTCTAGTACCTTAGAATCGGTAACAGAGTATATTATGATCTTTGGTGTAGTGTTTCTACAACACCGTAAATACTTATTAATTAGTTTCACAAAACTTCGTGTTTCTACTGACCTATCACTTACTCTCGCAAAGATAATAAGTGAGAGAAAGTCCCGGTATCATTTATTTATATAAGTAATTGTAGATATATAATATTATAACTTTTTAACTATCAAGAAAGGTTTTCGCCGAAAAGCGGATAGCTATTACAAATACAAATATTAAGAAAGGGTGGTTTTTATTCACGCATAATTGTTTTAACGTGCTGAAATATAAGTATCGATCATGATGGCAAGAAATTATATCCCATTTGTGAAACTAATGGAGATATAATGTAGGCTAAATCAATTTAATTTAATTTAATTGGTATTCAAAATAATATAAGGATTCTTATTGATATTTTTAATGAACACAATAGATTATTTCTTTATCTTTAATTACGGTGCCGCGTCTTACGCTGTTGCGGGTCAATAAGCATGAACCGAAGACATAAAAATAGTTTTACACGGTCGCAAGTAATAAATTATTATTACAGTTATTTATCAAAACTGCCCCTAAGAAATATGTTTATATTTATATAAGACCCGCCTCGGTGGCGTAGTTGACTAACGCGCTTGTCGCTTTGAGCTCGACTGCTGAGGACGGAGGAGATCTAGGTTCGAAACTCTGTTGGGTGTACTGGGGTAGGTTTTTTCCACTCTCCCTCCACGCAAATGTGGGTTCACTTCCTCTAATTCAACCTTCCCAATTTCTAATTCATTAGCGTAATTAGTACTTAAAAAAGCTTATAACCCGAACGGGTAGTAAGACGCGGTGCTAAATATTATTATTATTTATATAAGGTATTCCTAACGTGTATTAACGCATAGCTCCCCATACGAAAAGTCAAACATAGATTCTCTCAAGGGTGTCCCTTAGTAATTCTAGTTTATTAAGCTTTAATCCCTTCCTGTAGATATGCGGGCTCTAAATAGGCAATATAAGTTTTAATATTCACGATAAGCTAATCAACAACAACGGTTAGGGAGAAGTTTTATTACGACGGCGAATTACATACAATTTAGACCAAAGACAGATAGTTTTCTCTATTATCTACCTTGAATCAGCTATCTTCAGACTATATCTTAGAAGGATTTTATTTTTAATGTATAACTGTCTAAAATGTGGGTTTTGTAAGGCCGCAGGGACTATAAATTCGTTTATTTAATAAATTCACTAAAAAATAATAAAAAATTAAATGAATCTGATAAACAAACAACTTAAAATTAAATATTTGAATCGGCCCTATAATGCCCGATAGCCGCTTAGATCCAAAATTTTGACTCAAACATGGATTATTAATAGATTAAGCAAATGCTAGCTTTTAAAAGTCACAAATATAACCCTTGCAAATACACATACAATTTAAATTAAAAATCAAACACTTTTCAAGCTATGTAACAGTGATAGTTTTGTTTCAAAACATGTCAACAAAGGTTAGGCAGAAGTTTTATTACGACAGCGAATTACATACAGTTTATCCAAGGGACAGATAGTTTTCTCTATTATCTACCTTCTCGTTTAGAGCAGACACAAATTTAACCATAGCAAATAAACAGTCAATTTAAAATTAAAATCAAACCCTTTTTAAGCTATGTAACAGAAGAGAATTGAAATACCTTGTGTGGATGATGTTGATGCTGAGTTTTCCATCGTCTTGATTAAGCAGCTGCTCAGTAAAACTGGTTAATTTCACTGACGAAGAAGAAGAAGGCAGTGGGGTTTGCTTGAAAACTCATCCCTATATATATGAACCAAAATCCCCCTTTCCTCTAATATTGACTCGCCCGTGTAAGATTCCGATTTTCTGGATTGTTAGATTCCTGAGAGTACACCTTTTAAATTAGTTGAGTGCCATTATTACTTAGCAAAGGGTGGTAGAGATTGGATCTTAAAAGGGTAAAACTCTCTCTTCTTGAGTTCAGCTGAGGTCAATTCCGTCATGGTGGAAATTTAGATCTTGCAACAAACCATAGCGGGAGTTTTTGACCCTAAACCTGTGCTGGCGGCCGGGGTTCAATCCGCGGTCCCGGCACAGATTTATCTGATTTCCAAACCCTTCCTTCACCTCTGACAAGACATCTTATGAATGTGGGGAATGCCAGGCCACCACCGTGGTTTGGATTCCACGTTAAACTGTAGATCCTTCAATTCATCTCACAATCACCCTACTATTACACATTAGCGTAATTGCGTATAACCCGAATGGGTATTAAGACGCGGTGCTAATAATAATAATAATAATAATAATAATAATAATAATAATAATTTAACCCTAAACGAAATCGGTCTTACATGCGTCAAGGGGGTGGAAATCCTATATTATCTCACTGTCATGATGTTTTGCGAGGAGAGCGGATTCCATTAAAAAATGGTATGTCAGTGGAACTGTCTAGAGTGAAAGATGGAGGGAGAATAAAAAACCTATAAAAACGCGATGCGGTTGGAGTTTTGTTCCACAACACGCGCCGTGTATTTAATAAAAGTTTAAAGTGGTGCTTATAATGTTCTGCCTTTGTAGAGGAATTGAACCCTGGACCATGCGTTTACTATACAGGTCCACCCCCCCTGCGAGACGGGGTACAGAATAGTCCCGCAGTAACCCCTGCTTGTCATAAGAGGCGACTAAAAGGGGAGGCTTCAGTGCAAGACGTACCTCGTGCAGGACAAACATATCCTATATCTTTCCTTTCACATCATTTTCTTCTTCCTTCACTTTCACTTTTTTTTTCACTCTTCTCCCTTCGCTTTATCTCTCCTTCCTTCCCCCTGCGGGACGGGGTTAGAATAGTCCCGCAGTAACCCCTGCTGGTCGTAAGAGGCGACTAAAAGGAGAGGCTTCTGTGCAGGACGTACATCGTGTGGGACAAACCTATCCTATATCTTTCCTTTCACATCATTTTCTTCTTCCTTCACGTTCCACCTTTTTTTCACTTTTCCCCCTTCGCTTTATCTATCCTTACCTTTTTCTTCCTTTCCCCCACCGTTCATCCTGCACAGAGGCCTTTGGCCTTTCCGTTGACGACCTTGGCAACTAACCCGGCTCTTCTCTGTTTATTATTGGATACCACTGCCTTGAGCTCCCGAATGAAAGTGCGTCGGTTGTAATATCTTGGTAGAAGGGCCTTAGGGATGACAACCGGGTACCCTACCTTGAGAAAAGACCGGTTGCGTTCATGAGGGTCCCGGACAAAAAATTAGCACTTTCCTGCATACACTTGCTGCGGTGACCTCTCTTCCGGCGATGCTCCATATGAAGGTTGTCATGTCTAGCGTCGTATGGAGCCTCTCGTTGGAAGAGTTAACAGGGCCCTATGTGGTAGAACCAACTGGGATCAACCTGGGTCTACGATCCGAGTACTTTTGCAGGTTGTCCTCCCACTCATGAATGAGTTTGTCACAGCTGACACCTTACTGTCCGCTGGCACCGTACTGCCAAGTTCAGCTGGCATCTCACTGCCCGGCCCCTCACAGGGCCGTATTAATGATAAGAGGCGGAAACGGGTAAGGCCGTCCAGCCCTATCTTGATAAAAAGCCAGGAAGTGGTGAGGTCCCAGCCCCGCTTCCTGGTGATGTCTCGAGTAGAAGAAAGTCTAGATCTGAAACGTGTCAGCCCATTTATCCTCGAAAGAGTGATAAATGGAGCAGCAAAATCTGACGTTTTAATAAGGAAACTGCGTGATGGCACCATTATGATTCAGACTATGACCGACACACAATCCTCAAATATTATGGCGATCTCCGGAATACCGTTGAGTAATACGGCAAATATACAGGGGAAGGTGGAGCCCCACAGGTTCCTCAATGTTTGCAAGGGAGTGGTCACTTGTTATGACCTCGACTGCGTAAGCATTGAGGAGATCTGTGAGGAGCTTTCCCCCCAGCATGTCACCAAAGTGTACCATATTGTCACAAAAAAGAATGGACAAGAAAAGAAGACGGATACGTATATCCTCACAATTGCGACTCCTACCCTTCCGAAGGAGGTCCGAGCAGGCTTCCACGTGCTCAGGGTCCGGCCGTATGTCCCTAACCCTCGGCGCTGTTTTCAGTGCCAGGAATTTGGGCATACGAAGCTGCGATGCCGTGGTAAGCCAACCTGTGCGGATTGTGGACAGGAGGCTCATGAAACACCATGCAAGTCTCCTAAATACTGCGTCAACTGCAAGGGTCCGCATTCCGCCTGGTCTCGTGCCTGTCCTAAATGGAAGGTAGAGAAGAAAGTTCTGGAGATACAATCTGAGAAGAAGATCTCATATGCCCAGGCACGCAAGGAATACGTATCAAGTCAAGCTCCGGTATTTCAAACTTCAAATAGCCGGATTGTCAGTCAAAATATAAACTGTCCCAACTGCCATTGCGCAGTTAATCTTGCTAAGGAGCCAACGCGACCAGTGCCATTGGTCTCGTCTCGAGACACTTATGTTGATCCCGCGCCAACTGCTGTGGCGCCTAAATTTTTAAAGGAGGCTCAACTGCCAAACCGGTCGTCTCCCCCACCTATACCACCGAAGAGACCTCCTCGAGGAACCCCCCCGAGCCCACCTCGGGAAATCCCCTCGAGCCCACCTCGGGGTACTAAATCAAGGGCGGCCGTTGTTGAACCTCACACACCCACCTCTGGGCTTCCGGAGGTGGGGACGAGTTGCGGAACAGGTGAGGCCGCTAAGGCGAGTCCCACTGGTTCCTTGAAGAAGGACCAGCGAGTGACCGCCGAAATAGATATTAAAAAAGCGTCGAAGGCCTTAACAAAGCCTTCGCGCAAGGATCCGACTACCCAGTCTCTCCAAAATAAAACGAAGCCTCTCCTGAAGCGGGAGGTCCAGGAGAGACTGGGAAAGACAAGAGGGCCTAAAAAGGCCCTCAACCAATTTTTATTATTAAAGGATAGTGACATGGATTGCGAGGATAACTAAATATTATATTAATTAAGTATGACGCTACTACAATGGAATTGTAGGGGTTTCTATGCTCGTATAGAGGAAATTAAACAACAAATTTCTTCCCTGCATCCTTCCATCTTGTGTTTGCAGGAGACCCACTTCCGCCCAAATGACAACCCGATGCTTCGTGGGTACGATGTGTATCGTACCGACAAGCCTTTCTTTGATCAGGCTAGCGGAGGTGTGGCTATATTCGTACGAAGCACTATATATCATAAGAATATTAATATTGTTTCTGATCTCGAAGTGATTGCTGTCAGAGTCTCCTTCCCTTTGGAAGTAACAATATGCTGCATTTACCTCCCACCGGGTGAGCGTGTTCCTAAGAGGACTATAGAGGCCCTCTTTATACAACTTCCCGCCCCCTATATCATCTTGGGGGATTTTAACGCGCATAACCTGGTGTGGGGGTCTAATTTTACAGACGCCCGTGGGAGGATGGTAGAGGATATTCTTGTCTCGGGAAACCTGGTGTTAATGAACACCGGGACACAGACACACTTCTCTACCTTTAATGGTGTATCCTCTGCCATCGACCTACCTTATGTAGTCCCGGGATCGCTGCTCACTTCCTTTGGGAGGTCCACTCGGACCTATGTGGCAGTGATCATTATCCAATTCTGCTTACACCTCTTAAAGATCCTCCCAGTACGGCGCGAATACCCCAATGGGTGCTAAAACGTGCTGACTGGGATAAATTCCGCGAGCTCGCCGTATTTAGTGAATCCCGACATCCTGACGTCGATGGTAAGGCTGGGCATTTTACTTCGACGGTCATCTCGGTGGCGAGGGTTTCCATCCGTAAATCCTCACCAAATCCGCGCCACCATCCTGTTCCTTGGTGGAACGAGGAGTGTCGCCTGGCTATTTCTGACCGTAGAAGGGCCCTACGTCTATTCCATCGACGCCCCACTAAAGAGAATCTGGAGTAATTCCGAATTCTACGTGCTCGAGCTCGCCGTGTTATTCGAGAAAGCAGAAGAGATTCTTGGAGACAGTTTATTTCAACCCTTATAATTACCACTCCCACAACTAAGGTTTGGGACAATATACGTAAATTAAGTGGTAACAAAAATTCCATTAATAGTATACCTTCCCTCATGTCTCCCCTGTGGAGGTCGCCAATGTATTGGGCTCGATGTTCGCCGCTATTTCTAGCACTGCGAGCTACTCTAACGAGTTCGCGGTGCTTAAGCGCAGCATCGAGCGCCTTACTATTGATTTTGGCCAAAGTCGGGGGGAGGATTATAACTCCCCCTTTAGTAAAGAGGAACTTACCTATGCCCTGTCCCAGGCGGGCAATACAGCTTCTGGCCCGGATGATATCCATTACGAAATGTTGTGCCAACTGTCCCCTGCTGGACGGGCGTTCCTCTTAGACCTCTACAATTGTGTTTGGGAATCTCGTCAATTCCCAACACTATGGAGGCAAGCAACCGTTATCCCAATATATAAAAGTGGCAAGGATAAATTAGAGCCAACTAGCTATAGACCGATAGCCTTAACTAGTTGTGTATGCAAAATATTGGAGAAAATGATCAATAAAAGATTTATATGGTATCTAGAATCCCGCAATCTGCTATCCAATATGCAATGTGGCTTTCGCCGTAACCGATCAACGCTGGATCACCTTGTTCGCCTTGAGACTGCTTTTCGTGACGCTTTCCTCCATAAACAGCACCTCTTGGCTGTCTTCTTTGATTTGGAGAAAGCTTACGACACCACCTGGCGGTACGGCATTTTAAAAACCCTGTTTAATTGGGGGTTCCGTGGGAACCTCCCTATTTTTATATCTAATTTTATGTCAGATAGACACTTCCGGGTAAGGTTAAACAACACCTTATCCGATGATTTTATTCAAGAAAATGGGGTGCCTCAGGGTAGTATTTTAAGCTGTACGTTATTCGCTATCGCGATAAATAGCATCGTGGACAACGTGCGCGTACCTGTCCGTTCATGTCTTTTTGTGGATGACTACGCAATTTATTGCAGTTCATCAAGTCTCCACAGGGCTGAACGACAGATACAACTCGCTGTAAACAATCTATGTTTGTGGGCATCTCGTAATGGTTTTCGTTTCTCTGCGGCCAAGACGACTGTCGTCCACTTCTATAGATTACACGGAATACAGCCAGCCCCCAATATTTTAATGAACAACGTTGTTTTACCTGTCTCCGAGACCGTAAGGTTCATGGGACTTTTATTTGATTTTAAACTAACTTGGATCCCCCACATCAAAGACCTGAAAGCGAGGTGTGTTAAAGCTTTGAATTTACTTAAAGTTGTGAGTGGTCGCTCTTGGGGTGCTGATAGGGAAACCTTGATGCGCCTTTATAGAGCCTTGGTGAGATCAAAACTTGATTACGGCAGTTTTGTATATGGTTCCGCTAGACCCTCGGCGTTAAAGATGCTCGATAGCGCCCACCATGCTGGCAATCGACTGTCTACTGGTGCCTTTCGTACCAGTCCAGTCGTCAGCATCTGTGCCGACGCCGGTGAGCCGCCTCTTTCTTACCGGCGGTCCTATCTTCTGGCATCTTACGTGTCGAAACTTCATTGCATGGCGCAGCATGTTGCCTATCGTCCTGTGTTTCATCCCCCTAACCGTGTCTTGTATGAAACCAAATGGTGTAGTGCAAGGTGGTTGGGATCAGGATGCTATCGGTTTTCGACACGTGTGGGATAGTTTTGCCAAAGGCTATCCCCACATCCCCAGGTCGTGTTTCTCCCTGGAAGATACGCCTACCTTAATGCCATTTTGATCTTGCCAAGTTCCCTAAAGCGACCACCCCAAACTTTGTATATGAGAGGACCTTTAATGAGCTCCTCTCCACTCGCTTTCACGGATTCGAGCGCATCTAAACTGACGGCTCTAAATCTGGAGCCTCCGTGGGATGTGCTTTTGTTGTGGAAGGATCCAATTTTAAATTTGGTTTACCTAAAGAAACCAGTGTTTTTACGGCTGAATTATATGCCATTTTAAAATCTTTGTGTTTTGTTTACCGAAGTAGTCACCGTTCTGTCCTCATCTGCACGGATTCCATGAGTGCTCTGTTGGCATTGTCCACTCTCTACTCCTGGAATCCCCTCGTGCAGATGATACATGAGCAAATTTTTAAAATTGTTTTATTAAGCACCCGGCTCGCCTTTTGCTGGATTCCTGGTCACGCTGGTCTTCCAGGAAATGAACTGGCGGACCAAGCAGCCAAGGGGGCAGCACGCCTGCCTCCGGAGGCGTGTTTGGTTGTCCTGTTTTTAGATCTAAAGGGCTATGTTCGGCGTGGAGTCTTACGCACCTGGCACGAGCAGTGGGTCTCAACCCCTGCTCAGAACAATCTGCGGTCCATCAGGGACGGTGTGTCGCGATGGCCCTCTTTGCGAAAGTCTAGAAGGGAGTAGGTCATCGTGACGAGATTCCGCGTCGGGCATACTTCATTGAACCACAGTTTTTTACTGAGAGTGGATCCACCTCCAGTGTGTGAATTTTGTGATACTCCCCTTAGTGTGCATCACATTTTGGTGGAGTGTCGCAAACTAGCCCCTATCCGTCTGGCTCTAGATTTTAAAGGTGACATACGTTTTTTATTACGCGATAGTGCGGATGGAGTTATTTGTTTACTCCGTTTTATACGCCAGGCGGATCTTTTTAATGCCATTTGAGTCACATTTATAAAGTGGCTCTTTTTGATATTATCTCATATTGAGATCTTTTTAACGGTTTTATTACAATTTAACATGTTGTTTTGTCTTTTTAACGTATTATCATTTTAACATGCTTTTTCTTTTTAACGTGTTGTATTTTAATATGTTTGTTTTGTCTTTTTATTGGAGTGATACACTTGTGGTTTTTTTTGAGCAGGTGTATCTTTTAATTTATACCAAGAGCCCATTTGAGCACTCCTATGGAGTGTCTCAGATGGTGAATGTTTTATCTCTTTCCCCTATGAGGATTTTATTATGTTTTTAATATATTTCAAGGCCCTAATGACCTAGATGTGTCGTTGGGCCGTTAAACAATAATAATAATAATAATAATAATAATAATAATAATAATAATTTTAGTCTACTTTAATGTTTTGTTTTATTTTTTTAACCATTTCCGTACACTTTAACGTGTTAGTTTTGTATTTTTAACTATTATGTTTGTTCTGTCTTTTTATTGGCATGATACTTCTGTGGGTTTTTTTATTAGGTTTTTCACTCAATTTTTACTCTGAGCCCATTTGAGTATCCCAAATGGCTATTGTTCTCATATTGAGATCTATTCTTTTTATATTGTATTTTTACCTTTTACATTGTGTCTTCACCGTTTTATAGAATCAGGTGTATATTTTGACTCACTACTATGACGATTTTACTATGAATGTATATCATGTAAGGCCCTAATCACTTAAGTGTTTCGATGGGCCTCTAAACACCAATAATAATAATAATAATAATAAGAACTCTCAAAAGTTTAGTTTGTCAAAGTTACGTCCACTTTGTAGGATGCTAACCGTATCTGCAGCCGATGACTGTTGAGATCTAATGCAAAAGTTCACCAGATTCACCGTCTACTCGGAATAGGCCCGAGTATTTTCTGGGTTTCCCGGTTAGACGTCATTCGTAAGCCCATCCTAAAGCTCTGAATACACGTATCGCGCACAATAACATACTATCAATCCTTTACTCGTGACTCTGAATCCTGACCGACTGACTCACCAAGCACAACATATATCTCGATCTATAACCTTTCGGTTGTTGACTTGGCTGATTTGTTTTTAGAGTTACAGGGAACTGTCGCAAACCTTTTCCTCTTTGTCTGAAATTAATAACATAAATGTGACCTTGAATTATTTCCTGCAAGAGAAGTGTACAGTTAGTTTTAAGTTATAAATCATTTCCATCTCTTATAAAGGGCTATGAGTGTATGTGATGATTTTTTTTTCTATTGAGTTGTTCTGTGAAAGGGATCTGGAAATTGGGATATTGTTTGTAATTATTCAGGCTAGTTTAAATCTCTTCCTGTATCTTTCTTCGTGTGAGTCGTATCTCCCCGGGGTTTTGATTTCTGTGTCTTTCTGCCTTGTTGAACAATTTCTGATTTCTTTCTTTAAATATTTCTATTAGCGTTCTTGATTCTGTGATGTTATGGGGATACGTTATTCTTGTTCTTATATCTAGTCCTGTTATTGTCCTTAGTACTTTATTTTGCGTGATTTGCAAGATGTTTAGGTGGAATTTAGCTGCGTAACTCCATGCCTCACTCCCGTAAATTAGTGTACGTTGTAATATTGCCTTGTATAAAATTATTTGGTTATCTGGGATAGTTTTCTGCCTTGCATTAGAGGGTATAGTTGTATGCACATGGCCATTCCTTTTTTTTAGTATTGTTTATGTGTATCTTCCATGTAAGTTTGAAATCAATGTTCACCCCTAAGTATTTTGTCTTGTTTTTGTATGGGATTTCCTCTTCAAGCAGTTTTAGTTTGATGTTTGTTTCCATGTAGTATCGTTTTGTCATTCATAAGGTTGTTGACTTTTTGGCGTTGACTTTAATTCTCTATTTTTTCAGCCATTGTGAGGTATTTTTGGAGTATTAGTCTGGCGTAGAAGATGTCTTGTGTTGTGTATAATGAGTGGAGGGGGGGAGGGTTGTCGCGCCGACGTCAGGGCAGGTTGGGGTGGGGGGTGGAGGATGTGGATGGTCCTGGGAGTCGACAGGGGAGGCAGTGCGCGGGGAGTGGGTTGTATGATTGGAGTTTTTTTCTTATGACGGGCTTATACACACATAGGCTCCTCAGGGTCGGCTGGTTTTTTTCTTATAGAAGGCTTATACACGCATAGGGTCTTCAGGGCGGGCTGACGTCATAGCTTTTTTCTTATGATTACCAGTCCTCCTCCGAGGCCATTCCGGGACCCCGAGCTAAGATGTCGGATATTTTCTGAGAAGATAACCAGTCCTCCTCCGTAGCCATGCCAGGACCTCTTAACTCACCGGGCAGATGTAGGATATTTCCAAACCTCCTCCGAGGCCATGCCGAGTCGCTGAGCTAATATGTCGGGACAATAGTCGGCATGAAGATTACCAGTCCTCCTCCGAGTCCATGCCAGGACGCTGAGCTAAGATGTCGGGACAATAGTCGGCATGAAGATTACCAAACCCGCTGGTTCCAGGCTTCGGTTCCGAGACCATACCGGGACCCCCATACCTCCTCCTAGGCCATGCCGGGAGCCCAAACCTCCTCCGAGGCCATGCCGGGGAAAGTGGAATATCACTCAGGGAAAACCAGCGTAAACCTTGTCTGGCCCAATTTAGCAGTGATAGGGAGGCCGGGGATTCGAATCTCAACCGGGTATACTGAGATATATTTTCTTAAATCATTATTAGCATACACTAACTACGCTAGTTGAGTGAGAATAAGGAGAGTGGTGTACCCGCAATTGTATAGGGAGTGTGGAAAACTGTTTAGGAAAAACCAACCTCAGTACATTCGCTCAGGATTCTAACCCCTGAATTTCCCATAACAGTCAATCCAGTATAACATAGGAGTGACGCGTTGGACCATGTGACCACCGATTTGAGCGCATATATATTAATTATGATAATGAGCTAGTACTGAGAAAGGTAGAATTTAAGATAAAAAAAGGACCGTAAATTGCTTTTAGGGGGAGAGTAAAACCATTTACAAAAACTTTATTTTGGGCTATACCCAACCATATCTAGTTTAATCAAGTATCGTAGATCGGTGTATGCGATGATTGGTCGAGAGGGAACGACAGGTTTCTCTCTCTCTCTCTCTCTCTCCCTCTGAGTGAGAGGAGGGTTTTGGTATAGCCCCCCTCCCTCCCTCGAACAGTTTTTCAGGGCAGGCTGGAAACATACATATCTTCCTTATTATAAATGATCTTTTTGCTCTGAATGAAACATACATATCTTCCTTATTATTAAAGACCTTTTTTTACTCAGAACATGGTCTTAAAAAAGATTCGTATTGTTACCTCTCAGAATATAGCTTTAAATGGATACTCTTTTATTTCTTTGTAATGTCTCTCTCTCTCTCCCTCTATAGGATCATGGACTTAAATAAATAGTACAACTTTTTATTTAGCGAGTATATTCTTAAGATTATGATGATACATACACACACACATATATATATTCGGTACAAAGATTAAATTTTTGTTCTCTCGGAAAAAGTATAGTCTTTCACTCGATGCATACAAAAATCTCTTTCTCTAAAGTCTTACATATAGTTTTTTTCAGTCTTGGGTAAACACGTACATACGCCATAGAACGCGCGTGCGCACACGCGAGTGCTTTGCCACTTGAATAGTTCATACTTGTCTTCACCTAGATATATCAGTCCTCTCTGTGAAGCGTTAAAGCGACTCCTGTACCTCGCACCAAAGTTTTTGCCCGGAAGATGCACTCTGCCCACATAGTCTAGCGTTATGATGTTCGGTTCGTCCTCCTCGCTGACCTCTTCATCCCCTTCTGGACAACGGACGTTGTACGTTCGATACTTTTCAAGTTCGGAGATGCACTTGACCCGATCGAGCTCCTCGTCCTCGATTCGATCCAACTCCGCGCACAAAGCGTTTTCCTCCTCCTGGAGAATTTGAGGCTCGTCCCCTTCCTTGAGATTGTAGATGGGGCAAGATGTAGAACAGCGTTGGACGGACTGACTCATTTCCCACATTCCGGTATTATGGCATCCGAGCCAGTGCACGGAAGAATCGCAGCACTCGCTGTAACCTTTGTCGGCCCTCGCGATGTAGTATTCTAAGCTGCCGTTCGAGATCTTAATATCGCTCATTTCCTCCAGACGGTAACCCAACTGCCTAAACATATCGAATGAGATACGTCTCCCTACCTCGCGGCCGCTTTATACGCTCGGGATGGAGGGGGACAATAGTCGGCGTGATGATTACCAAACCCCTTCCGAGGGATGTCAGGTCTCCGGTCAACCCTTCCCGCCCTAATCTGCGTACATTTAATAAGCTCCTGGAAACATACATATCTTCCTTTGCTCAGAACAAAGATTCGTATCAGAACGTCATTAGAAATGATATGGTTTGTTTATAACAATATAAAATGTGTCACAGACCAGTCAAACATCTTATAACGTTCTCATCTGGGCATTTATATTCACATGTGATACCAGTAATAAATATTTGCATTTTATAAACAAAATTATGTTTTTGTACCTCTTTTTTTAAAAAAACATTTGACTTAGCAAATTAAAAAAAGGTTTAAACACTTCCACTTTTTTTTTCTCTGTAAATAATGTCATTGTTGAATTATTCCTCGACCATACTACTGCTTTAACAATATAAAGATGGTTTTGGTTTTAATTAAATAATAAAGCTTTTTAAATTTTGCTTGAAAAATGAGAGGTTTTAATGTGGTATTTATAAATATGTAAATACACCTGACCCAGATTCGAACCTCGTTATCAGCAGTCTAGTTTACTGTGAGAGTATCACCTTAATCAGTGCAGCCACCAAAGCGGGTACACTGCATTTTTTTATCTGATAAGAAAATGTTCACTAAAAAATAGTTTAAAAAAAGTCTTACCATAGTTTTTCTTCAAGAATGGCAAAAAGTGAATATTAGGTAAAAAAATAAATATGTCCTATTTGAAATGACTAATTCAATTAGGCGTCAGATTTGCAATACATTTAAATGCTGGTGACAAAAATTTAAGAGATTTTTATTTCACTTGGATCAGATTACAATAATACATACATATATATTTGGTACAAAGATTAATAAAAAATTAAAGCCTTTCTCTCAAACTAACAGAATACAAATTAACACTTTCAAATTACCTGAGACGGCTTAAAAATAAGTATACAAGAAATCGGATATATTAACTTTTACAAATGTCCTGGGAATATATCTCAGCAAACAGTAAGGTGTTTCCTCAATGATACAAATTGACTCTTTCAAATTACGCTGAGACAGCTAAAATCAGATAAAATATCCTGATTAATGTCGACAGCCTAAAAAGTTAAATACTGTCATTGTGTTATAACTATCAGAAAAAAACAAATTGACTCTTTTAGATTACAAAGCCGTAAATAATACAAATTGACTCTTTCAAATTACCTGAGGCAGCTAAAATCGGATAAAAATGTCCTGTCCAATGTTAACAGGCTAAAAATTTAAATACAGTCATTGCGTTATAACTATCAGAAACTTTCAGATTACAATGATACAAACATATATATATTTGGCACAAAGATTATTAAAAAATTAATTATCCTTTCTCTCAAACTAACAGAATACAAATTGACTCTTTCAAATTACCTGAGACGGCTAAAAAAGTATACAAGAAATCGGCCATTAACTTTTTTACAAATGTTCTGTTCAATGTTGACAGCCTAAAAGTTAAATACTGTCATCATGTTATAACTATCAGAATACAATTGTCCTGTCCATATAGTTTGATAACTAGTCAATTTTTAAAAAAAAGTTTTTGAGGCTAACAGTATTTGAATTAGTTACACTGTGTGTACCCTCTCACCTACGCAAAAGTCTTGCCTGATCAGACTTAAACCATTCGTTGAGTAGTCGCACATTTTCCGTGGCGCATGAGTAGATACTACCGGAATGGGTGGAACACTTGTCTACCTCGTACAATTTTTTAAGCATACTCAGAGAAGGACAGCCGAGTTCACCTAGTTCGCAAAAGTTATATTTATCATTATCGTCGGCGATGATACTCTGTAACCATGTCATCTTCTAATTTCCTTTAATATAGATTGATAACTGCGATGTGTACCGCTCGAGATGAGAAATTATGATAGGACGAAGATTCGAGTACTGTACTTCCCCATCGTACCAAGATAACCCGTGATAATATTCACTCACTCATTTCACATTTCTCCTGCTCGGTGGCGAGAGGTTATCAATCTTGAACGGTGGAAGAAACTTGTAGTTGATCTCCTCAAAGGGTTCGAAATGTAGAACGCTCAACTCTTTGAATATGAATACTATTTCATCACTCGAGTATCCTTGCATGTCAGTAGTAAAAGGGGGACTATAAATCGTGGCAATAAGCCAAGAACTGACGTATCAGATATGGTGACATCCCGGAATGGATTTGATCTAGACGTCACAGATTTGAATGAATTATTAAGTACGAGGCACGTAATTAATTGTGTGTACGTGACATCATAAGATAATTAAGGAGGTATGATAGTATGGCGTCACATTATATATTAGATTTGAATAATATTAAGTGACTAACAGATAGTTAACTGTGCAGGAGTGTTTACAGTGACGTCATAAGATAATTGTGGTTTAAGTACCGAGGTACATTATGTCAGTAGGACGTAATGACGTCATTTAAAAAAGTTATATTTCATAAATATATAATTTAAATTAGAGGGAAATATTACTAGAAATAAAAAAATAAATACAAGTTTTTTCACATTTAATTATAATAAAAAAATATACATATTTCACAATTTATTATTGTTATCCATAAAAATACAAAAATCGTCATACAGTGATAGATAGTCAAAAATTACTCATTATGTTTTATGACTAAAATATAACATTTAAACATTTGGAAAATATTATTAAATGAGTTGATATTCAGTGTGAAACGATCTATAAAATATCTCCGGCTTAAATAAAACCAGTTTTAAATTAGGAGAAGTTTGATTTGAGAACTCTAAATGACCAGCCAATACATTCTCATAAAAATTAATTTATTGAACAACATACATGATTAAAATTTATTTTAATTTCTAATTTCATAGACAGTAGGACGTTTGAAATATTAATTACGTCATATACACTAAAAATGAAAAAAATAAATACAAGTTTTTTCACATATAATATCATATAATTGTCATATTAGTTACACAGTATAATTATAGTGTTTAGGAGTTACATTAATTCGACGGAACAATTCTAAGCTTGATAGATTTGTCAGACTCAATTCCTTCATAAATTAATACATACTTTGATTTATTAACATGGTCAATATGATCATTTGAACAAATTGCTGAAAACTTCTTTGACAAAAAAAAGCCTACGATGTTATCTTTTAAATAGGCTTTCACATAAACACCTCTAACAACTTGGTGTTTCTTTCGTTAAAAGATATATCTAGTATTGTATTCTCCTTTAAACTTCTTAGAGAAATATATTGAATGTCATCGGTCTTGGCTGAGTTGATGTCGTTTATAAACTTGTCCATACCTTGAAAAAAAAATTCAAACATATATATATACTATAGAAATAATAATAAGACAGAAACTATTAAAAAATAAATTAAAAAATTATAAATTACCTGATTCACTTAGATCCTCAATATGACGACGTTTAAATGACTGAAGGTGACTGTTTGAACAAAAGTCTGTATCTGATAGATATTTAATAATTCTGATGTCTTAAATACCAATCGTATTTCTATAAATTTTACCTCTCAAGGTGAACAACATCCAGTATACAACTTTCTAATTAGATATTCAGGTCGCTCAAAGTATTCAAGTTTATTCTCACTAGCATCTAACAATCAAGTCACGTTTATAGAGACAAGGACCACAACGGGTATTTTCTAATTATATATTCAGAACGCACTCGGCTAGTTGGTGAAGCTGGCTGATGGGCTTGTGTTGAGCTCTAGTGGTCAAGACGACCTATTTCCAACTCTTTATTGTCCTTGTATTAGAAGACATCCAACAATGTTTAATATAATATAGTTATTCATCTTCTAGTGATCAATTGTAAGACAGGATATAGTTAGGAATTATGTAAATCAAACAAATATTGTAAATTGTATATTTTATAATCAATAAACCAAAATACAATATATATATATATATGTTCTATATTATTATTGATGCAACAATTGTAAGACAGGATGTATTTAGGAATTATGAAAATAATACAAATTGTATATTAATAATATACAATATTACATTATAATTAATTTATAATATCTATTAATTTATATTCCCATGACATAAATTCACAACATGTACTTTTGAATTGTGGACAGTGTGATGAGGGCTTGAAACATTTCTCTGAACAAATGTGATATGTAATTTTTATGTTATATCCTGGATGTTCTCTGTAATCTTCACCTACTATATTTTTACAGTAAAATAACTTGGCTGTTCAAGACTAATTTCAAGTTCTTTATCTTCCTTATATTCTTTTACAATTAATAGACATCCTATATTGCCATGCTTGTGCTGAAAGTTGAAACAATTGCATCCTGTTAAGTCAGACCAAGGTGATTCAATTCTATAAACTCTCCCGGATCAAACAAATATTGTAAATTGAATATTTTAGTTTATAATCAATAAACCAAAATACAATATATATAAAAGTTCTATATTATTAGCGATGGATCAATTGTAAGACAGGATGTAGTTAGGAATTATGAAAATATTGTAAATTATATATTAATAATATACAATATTACATTATAATTAATTTATAATATCTATTAATTTATATTGTTTTTCAGAGCCAATTCAGCATGAAGGTCCCAAGAAACAAATTCACAACATGTACGTTTGAATTGTGAACAGTAGTTATATGATGATGATTACTTGAAACATTTCTCCGAAGAAATGTGATACTTAATTTTTATGTTATATCCTGGATGCTCTCTGTAATCTTCACGTACTATATTTCCAGTAAAATAATTTGGCTGTTCAAGACTAATTTTGAGTTCTTTATCCTCCTTATATTCTTTTACAATTAAGTCATCCAACCCTGCTTTGCTAGTGGTGAAAGTCGAAACAATTACATCCAGCTAAGTCAGATCACGGTGATTCGATTTTATAAACTCTCCCGTATTCACGATCGACAGGAATACTTATCACTGATGATGTTGAAGCCATGATGATCAATATAATATAGTTAATATTCCAGACTTTCCTTATAATTATGGAAATAACATGTAAATCAAAACAAATATTGTAAATTGAATATTAATAATATACAATATTACATTATAATTAATTTATAATATCTATTAATTTATATTGTTTTTCAGAGACAATTCAGCATGAAGGTACTCCCAAGAAACAAATTCACAGCATGTACGTTTGAATTGCGGACAATAGTTATATGAGCACTGCTTGAAACATTTATCCGAACAAATGTGATACGTAATTTTTATGTTATATCCTGGATGCTCTCTGTAATCTTCACGTACTATATTTCCTGTAAAATAACTTGGCTGTTCAAGACTAATATCGAGGTCTTTATCGTCCTTGTATTCTTTTACAATTAATAAACATCCAACACTGCTTTGTTTGTGCTGAAAGTCGAAACACATCCAGCTAAATCAGACCACGGTGATTCGATTTTATAAACTCTCACGTATTCACGATCGACAGGAACACTTATCACTGATGATGTTGAAGCCATGATGATCAATATAAGGAGAATTTAACTATACCAAGTTATCATTTCATTGCCATCTTATTGGCTGATAAGAAGTTGTCCCGTAAAAAAATCAAAATCTCGCATTTTCGGCAAAAGTAAGATCACTTTTACTATTATATCTCTAGTGTTCAATTTATTGGTTAACTTATATTTTATATTATTTCTATACTTATAATTGATTTGTTTTTATTTTAAATATTTTTTATGCGTTATCTTTTCCAAATTTATTATTTAATCTAACAATTAGTTTTCTTTTTTCTTTTTTTAGTGTCTAACGAACAAACATTTTAGCTAACGAATCTGGCGACAATGCCAGACCCTCAACTTCAGACATTAACAGACAACACCAACACATTTTTGATTATTCGATGGGTACAAACACTAATGACTATTTACCATAATAAGGGAGACAGGACGATCTTATACTCGGTTCAACACCTTAGGCAGGAATATTTTAGTTGGATTCAAGCCTATGATTACGAACGCGAGTCCACTGCATTATCTAAAGACGTGTTTTTCAAGTCTATTAGCATACTTGCTTAGAGGTACGGCACCTTACGATTTTAATTGGACTCACGATCACAAACACGGAGAATAACCTCGATAAACTGGTCGGGGTTTCGTACCGTAGATGTGACCAAATTGATGTGAACAGTATTATGAATACATTAACAAAAGTCATTCAGAGTAACGCCAGATTTGGTATAGCCGATGTATTGATGATTAAAGTGAATCATATCAAAATGATTATGGGCAACGGTAGAGTATTAAAAATAAGGTGCCTTCTAAACGATTATTTGAGTCATCATAAAAAGAGTATAGTAGTTGTTAAATCAATGACGAATTGTTTGGCGCACGCTATAGTAATAGCGATAGCCAAAATCACAAATGATATTAACTATAAATCTTATACTAGGGGGTTGAAAATTAACAATGGGGTAGATGAGCTTCTCGCAAAAACTCACGTAGATTTATCCGGGGGAGGGGGGCGCAAACATCTCGATAAATTTCAAAGTTATTTCCGTGACCAATATAAAATACGCGTGTATAATACCCTCTCGACGGTCAACGGATTGTGGTACGTAGGGGTTTCGTTTTCTACTAGGTACATTAACCTACTGTACGATGACGTCACTCATCACTTTAACGTAATAATTAATATGGCTGCCGCATTTTCGCTTGAATACTTTTGCGACGGTTGTAATACCGGTTTTAAAAGAGGTGTAAGACATTCATGTAAGAGTACATGCCCCAAATGTATGTCCATACCTACGTGTATGTATACAAGCGAAAAAGTGTATTGTAGTGTTTGTAACAGAATATTTAGGTCTGCCGCTTTTTTCACTAGTCATATATCGAATAAAATTGAAGGTAAGAAAACAGTTTGTGATTTAAGACAGGTGTGTATTACCTGTGATAAAACTGAGGGGAGTAATCACGAATGTTTTAAATCATACCGCGTGAAGTGCAAACAGAATAAAGAAAACCCGCATCGTTGTTATATGCAGGTGTTGGGTCGGAAGCAGCTTGACGATAATTACCTAATGGTATTTTATGATTTCGAGACTAGACAAGATCGCGCTATAACCAATGATTGTTTTGTGCACGAACAGAATTTTCTTCACGTACAACACTATTGTGTAAAATGTGAATTTAACGACAATATGGACGAGGATAGTGACCAATGTGGGAAACGATCTCATTCCTTTTGGAATAATCCGGTAGACGGCTTTATCGACTACCTAAGACAACCGAGGCTGTTTGCCAATAAAATTGTTTGCGTTGCACATAATGCGAAAGGCTTCGACGCATATATTTATCCTGAATAGATTTCTATCACTAAACTGCACCCCTAAAATTATCGCGAACGGGACTAAAATACTCTGCATGACTGTGGACCACATACAATTTAAAGACATTCTATGTTTCCTACCTATGCCACTGAGACAGACGCCGAAAGCGTTTGGACTAGACTGTAAAAAAGGACACTACCCCTATTTGTTTAATACAGAAAATAATTTAAATTATATCGGTGAGATGCCCGGTCCCGAAATGTTTGGTGCGGATTATATGAAACCAGATGAGTGAAAAGACTTTATGGTGTGGCACGCTGAGAAAATGCGGCAGGGGTATATATTTAATAATAAGTCGGAGCTGGAGGCCTATTGTGTGGATGACGTAAATGTATTACGCAAGGGTTGCCGTACATTTTGTCATTTATTTCTAAATATAGGCTAGACAGACGTTTTTAGAGAATCCATCACCATCTTGTCGGCGTGCAATTAATTATTTAGAAAATTGTTCTTAGCCCCCGATACGATAGCCATCCTGCCCAAGGGGGGTTACAGGTGCGGTGACAGACAGTCTGTGAAAGCCATAAAATGGTTAGTCTATCTGGAGAAAACCCGCCCCGATATTCACATACATCACACCTTCAACGGGCGTGAGATAGAAATATTGGGGAGGAAAGTGGACGGCTACTGTGACGCGACAAGGGAATTTTTTGAGTTTGACGGATGTTTCTTCCACGGGTGTACATGTCTTTAAACCCTTACGTGACTATAACAGGGACGAAAGAAACTCTCACCGAGCAATACGAGTGCACTCTGTTGAGAGATCTAGCATTTAGAGCCGCAGGGTACACTGTTACAACTATGAAAGAGTGTGACTTTGACCAAATACTAACTGAAGACACACAACTAGATCTAGAGCTAAGCAATCACCCTATGATTCAAACTGCTCCGCTCAATCCACGTGACGCATTGTACGGTGGACGGTGTGAATCAATGACATTACACTACAAGACAAACCCCGACGAAAAAATAGGCTATCTTGATGTCTGCAGTTTATATCCTTGGGTATGCAAATATTTTAAATTTCCTGTAGTCCACCCTCTAAATATTTTTGTTGCCGACGACTGCCCCACTGACGTTGCAGACCGAGAGGGTCTAATTAAATGCACTGTTCTACCTCCTAGAAATTTGTATCACCCCGTACTGCCCTACAAGACACAATCAAAATTAATGTTTTGTTTATGCTCCTCTTGTGCAAACGAGATGAACCAAGGGGATTGTTTACACACCGACTCTGACAGGACTATTACAGGCACATGGATAGTGGACGAGGTTCGACTAGTGCTAGAAATGGGTGTAGCAATTATTGCTCCAAGTCAACAGAATGGGGAGTCAAGTATAAACATCACTTACCCAATACCACTAATCTTGCCGAGCTTTTCGCGCAACAAACATCCGACTACACAAACCACAAGCGAACAACTGCCAAGACTGAGCCAAGTTACGCATCTCGCCACTAGAGACCGGCACCACCACTACTATGATCAATCCGCTCAACTTCAAGAAACGAGAAGAAGATGGTAACTGCCAGGCTTTGCCAGAATAATATAGATTGTTCTTCTGCCGGCGCGCCCCCTTCCTTTGTGCCTATCCTGTTCGATGAGTGTGCCATATAAAAGACCATCCGTCGAGGAAGACGTCACTCTTGGACTTGGCTGCGACCATGTAGGACTAAGCGTCGGCTTAACGGACATATTACGTTAATGTAAGAATAAAATCCAATTTCGGTTTAAATGTAAATTATGGGAACTAGTCAAAATTCTTTTTAGATCTTTTTATCAAATTTAATTATAATGTATTTGCGTAAATCTTCGTCTTTGATTTACTTTATAATGAAAGTATTGTAAAGTCAGACATTTTCTGTGTTATTGATACTAGGCATTATGCGCGAACTTTATACTCAACCAATTAACTTTATTTTTTTCTCAGTAGTATTTAGGTAAGATGAGTGTAGTAAAAATGAAAATTTGAGAGTGTTGTTAAATCAGAACTTTTCAATATTATCCATAATGATTGAAAGTCAAACATTTCAAAATTAACTTAATTGCGTCTCAAATGCAAATGTGGCATTTTGGGTTTGGTAAACACTAAGGTGGGAAAGTGTTTGAAATATGGTGCCGAGATTTTCAATATTAGTAGAATTTAGTATTGCACTAGATTATTATATATCAACTTAACTTTATATTTTTGTTACTAGTTTCTCGATTGTTACTTTTAGGATAGTTTTGTTAATATCTATTTTGTGCCAAAATAGTAACAAAAAAAAGATCTTAAAGGGGTAATGTTAGGAAATATCCTCGATATTTATAATAGTACTATAAGCCTTGTTTAAGACATAGGCGAATGCTATATTGAGTTCTGCTAATAGGTTATTAGCGTTAAAGTTAAATGGTATTGACATTAGGTATTTTTGATGGAACTAAAACTTTTAGTAACATGTGTCATTTTCGCAACAGGTTCAAAAATATGTCAGGAGAGATCATTTACTGTACTACGTATGATCATATTAAATTAATGTTATGCATCAATATTTGTATTTACGTTATATGTTTAGGGTACATAATAAATAACGTAATGATTAAAAGGAAAAGAGTAAATATTTATGGAACAATGTTTTTATTGGATAGTATATATTCATGTTGAGAATGCTTGCTCACTCACGACTATTTTATCTATACTTATAAAATAACATGTCCTGATTGATTGACTGACTGACTGACTGACTGATTCATCATCGCCGAGCGCAAACTATCAAGGCTACAAGCATGAAATTCGGACTGTATATTCATTTTGTTATGTAGGCACCCACTAAGAAAGGATTTTAGAAAATTCCACCCCAAAGGGGTCAAAATAGGAGATGATAATATGTATGATAATATGTATGAAAGTCCGTCATTTTGAAAGTTACATAAATAAAATTTTGTATTTCGGTTATTGACGTAAAACAAATAAATACGTGTTTCAGGAATTTTGGAAATTTTATTTAATAAGGGATGAAAAAGGGGGTGAAAGTTTGTATCGGACTGACTGATTCATCATCGCCGAGCGCAAACTATCAAGGCTACAAGCATGAAATTCGGACTGTATATTCATTTTGTTATGTAGGCACCCACTAAGAAAGGATTTTAGAAAATTCCACCCCAAAGGGGTCAAAATAGGGGATGATAATATGTATGATAATATGTATGAAAGTCCGTCATTTTGAAAGTTAAATAAACAAAATTTTGTATTTCGGTTATTGACGTAAAACAAATAAATACGTGTTTCAGGAATTTTGGAAATTTTATTTAATAAGGGATGAAAAAGGGGGTGAAAGTTTCTATCGGACTTGCATTATTTTTGATCTGAGGTCAAGTTATGGCCATCAACGTAACGTAGTATTTTAAATTAATCTCTAAATACATATGTATATTTTCGTATTTGTATATAATCAACTTCCACGCGAGCAAAGCCGCGGGCAAATGCTATCTAGTATATATATATAACTGAACTATTAAATGCTCTTCAAATAATATGCTTATTATTTAATAAAGTTTGGCATAAATTAAATCTAAAAGATTCTAAGACTTGAATTTATTCTATTACATAATTACGCCATATTATCCCTATGTCTAAAAAAGGTGCGAGGGATTAGCCTTCAACCTTTTTATATATTAATATGTTAGACAACCTGTGAAGGTGGACCGTAGTTTCCCGCTACTCACAAGAGTGAGTTGCGTCTGCTTTAGCCCACTCATAAAGCTTCCGGGGTGTCATGATTTGCTCATTATAAACAAGGCGTAGACTTTCCCTTGCAGCTAGTCTCTTCACAGTTCCACCAATCCCATCACATGAACTTTTCCCATGGGAGGTTGCAAAGAAATGCCACTCTGCTTTGACCCCAAAGTCTTCCTCATGTAAACACAGGTTAAAGAAATTAAGTCGGTTCTTGTACTGTGCTCCACATCCATCGGAAAAGTAGTATATTTTCGATGGAGTTGGAGTAAAGTGTGACCTCATGAAATCCATGAGTACCCGTTGAAAACAATGAACAGCAATGGTGTCATATATAGGACAATCAGAAATAACTACGAAACTGTTATGCTGCAACTCGCCGCTTAGGTCACTTCTTGAGTAGATGGAGAATGGATGAATTGTTGCTTGTGCATCATTCCAATGATATCCCTGCGCAGCATCTTGCAAGATAAAGGAGTAATTCTCAGCAAAATCACAAAGCACTATGCACTCACCCTCTTTTAGTATCTCCTTAAGATGACTAAGAAATGACGATTGCTGTTTTGCAATAAAACTGTGTCTCAGAAGTTTGGGAAGGGATTAAAATAAAATCATTAATAAATTCCTCACGTGGTTTAGTGAAAGTCTCTAAGCTGGTGTTCTTATCAATTATAACCCACTGCTTGAATGTCACATTCTCAAGACAGTTTACTTCAAAACAATATTCCAGCCTAGCTCGTAAAACATCTGCTCCTGGGCAGTTTGAACATTCACCAAAGTAGCATGATTCAGATGGATTATCACATATCAATGTTTGTAAATCATCTTGGAATGTTTTTATCAGTTTTTCACCTTCTCTTAATTCTGGGAATTTACACTGTGCTACCTTCAACTTAGCATTTTGATGTATTATACTCACACAGACACTGTGTGTACCACTTGCTCCTGCCAGAACACAGTATTTTGGCCTAAGTTCACAAAACTTAGAAAATCCAATTTTAATATCTGAGTGTTTTTCCCTAAAATGTACAAACAGTTCTTTTAAATTACATAGGATAAGTTGTTTTTGGATATGCTCACGTTTTCCACATACTTTAACCGAGACAAAGTCTTTCCTCCCTGGCATGATACGACTCACTTCTTCACTCTCATAAAAAGATTGTACTTTTGCAGCAATTTCTGGCTTCAATGTTTTTCCAGGTTTTGAATCAGGGTATGACATAATTCCTGTCTCTTTCTGGAGTATTTTAGCTTTACGGGCTGTGTAATTAGCTACACCAAATTCATCTTGAATTTTCTGTACGGTCCAGCTATAAGGTAATGTAGTAAGGATTTGCATAATCACACTTTTATCTGTAGTTGTTCGAAACTTTTCTTTCATCTGGAGAAGTATTTCATCACCAGGGAAGGAGTTTCCAAACTATCAGAAGTGTCACTGGTTTCCAGCACTTTGAATTTAAAAGCTTCACTTACTCTTTTAAGCTTTTCTGCTGGGTGTATCTTTTCTAATAATCTATGCTTTTTTATCGGTGACTCGTTTATAGCAATTAGGCTACGGTTCAAACAAGCCAGAGCATCCGCTTTTTCAGGAGAAGAAATATTAATTTCTGGGGGTGAATCATCATCTGTATCATCAGAGGGAGGCTCTGTAGATTGATCTTTATTCACAGAATTTGACAATAATTTGCGACAACTGTCACATATCTTATCACCAGACTTAATGTTTGAACTGAACTTGTGTAGCAGATTATTATTCACCCATCTCAAGTTCTTATTGTGATGATTATGTTTTGGTTTATTGAGTGGATTGCAACAAAACAAATTCACTTTTGTCTTTGATGTTGATCCATCCATATTTATAACTTCTCTTACAATGAATTAAAAAATATTCAGATTTAAACAAAGCATAAAAGTTGTATTGTTAAAAAAATCACTAAAACTTATACAAAATAAATGTCCCAATCATAGAATATTCACATTCACTAATAGTCTAAAGACAAACACATACACCTTTATAGAAAGTAACTTTAATTCAATATAGAGAGAGAAATGCCTAAACACTGATTGTTCTCACCACAGCTGAACACTGACTAATTGGTTGTGTGAAGGTTGAGCAATGTGGTGATTTCTTCATAGTTCTCTGCCTGTTAGAACATGCATGCATTGTGTGCAGTTCAGGAAAATACCACTTCCCATGTAAAAATAAAGTAAAGCTATACTTTACTTTATTAATTATAATTTATTTACTTACGCAATTAATTAAAAACTAATTAAATAAATATTAATGTAAGTAATATTTTCATTGAATAATTATAATAAATATTATTTAAGATTAATAAATTAAAATGTGTAGGCCTATAGTGATTGTAAAACATACTGCCAAGTGTTGACTGTATAAAATCAACATGTTATCAATGAAAACTTGTTTATTTATAATCCCATTATGATCCCAGTTTGAAACTTACAGAATTTGTTGAAAAAGGTCGGATAAACAAAACTTTTTTTTTCATATTAAAAAAAAAACTACTTTTGGAAATTTTCAAAAAACAAAAAAGAAATGATTGCTTGTAAAATAAATTGCTTGAGACCCTATCATGTTAGATATCATTTTAAAGCCCAGTTAATGAGCTTTAAAATGAGACCTTATACAGCTCTTTATCTTAAATAGGGTCTAAGTTACAGGCAATTCAAAATTATAATGCATGTCTTTTTTTACAAATTTTGAAATATTTTGGCAGCTGTATATAAAAAACAGTACCTGAAAAAATCTGAAAAAATTTAGTAATCACTTTTTCCATAGATACTATCAGAATTTTGAGTTTGGTTGAAATCGGTGAATTTGAATTTGAATTTTTTTTAGTTGATTTGACATGGAATGACCCTACAGCTAAGGCCTCCCGCTCGTAGATGGAATATTTTCTTTCCAAAACAGACAATGTTCTCCTAGCAAATGAAACAGGTACAAGATCTCCATCTATTCTTTGTTGAAGGACAGCTCCTAAAGTTACATCACTCCTGTCAGCTGCTAGTACAAAGGGAAGATCAAAATTTGGCTTATGAAGTACAGGAGGAGTAGATAAGGCCTTTTTAAGGCTGTTGAAAGCTTGTTGTTGAGGTTCTTGCCAGACAAAAGGTACATTTTCTTTTTCAGCCCCCCTGCGGGACGGGGTTTAGAATAGTCCCGCAGTAACTCCTGCTTGTCGTAAGAAGCGACTAAAGGGGGAGCTTCTGTGCAGGACGTACCTCGTGTGGGACAAACCTATCCTATATCTTTCCTTTCACATCATTTTCTTCTTCCTTCACTTTCCCCCTTTTTTCACTCTTCCCCCTTCGCTTTATCTATCCTTACCTTTTTCTTCCTTTCCCCCACCGTTCATCCTGCACAGAGGCCTTTGGCCTTTCCGTTGACGACCTTGGCAACTAACCCGGCTCTTCTTTGTTTATTATTGGATACCACTGCCTTGAGCTCCTAAATGAAAGTGCGCCGGTTGCAATACCTTAGTAGAAGGGCCTTAGGAATGACAATAACCGGGTACCCTACTTTGGGAAAAGACCGGTTGCGTTCATGAGGGCCCGGACGTAAAATTGTCACTTTCCTACACCCACTTGCTGCGACGACCCCTGTCTCAGCGATGCTCTATGCGAAGGTTGTCCTCTGCCTGGTCTCGGGCCTGTCTGAAATGGAAGGTAGAAAAAAAAGACCTGGAGATTCAATCCGAAAAAAAGATCTCATATGCCCAGGAACGCAAGGAATACGCATCTAGTCAGGCTCCGGTATTCCAAACAACATACAGCCAGATAGTCAGCCAAAACATTAACTGTCCCAATTGCCATTGCGCAGTTAATCTCGCTAAGACGTCATCGCGACCTGTGCCATTGGTCTCTGCTCGAGACATCCGTATTGAAAACGCGCCAACCAAGGTTTCGCCGAAATTGTCGATAGGGGCACAACTACCACCTAAGTCGTCTCCCCCACCTGTACCACCCAGGAGGGCTCCTCGGGGAACCCTCCCGAACCCTCCTCCGGGAACACCCCCGAGCCCTCCTCGGGGAACCCCCCCGAGCCCTCCGCGGGGAACACCCCCGAGCCATCCTCGGGTAAAAACCCCGAGCCCCCCTCGGGGAAATAAATTGCGTGCGGCCACTGTTGAGTCGCTCATTCTCGCCTCTGGGCCACCAGAGCCCGGGATGAGTGGCGAAACAGGTGAGGCCGTAAAGGCGAGTCCCACTGGTGCCTTGAAGAAGGACCAGCGAGTGACCGCCGAAATAAATAATATTAAGAAAGCGTCGAAGGCCTTAACAAAGCCTTCGCGCAAGGATCCGACTACCCAGTCTCTCCAAAATAAAGCGAACCTCTCCTGAAGCGGGAGGTCCAGGAGAGACTGGGAAAGGAAACAGGACCTAAAAAGGCCCTCAACCAATTTTTATTATTAAGGGATAGTGACATGGATTGCGAGGATAACTAAATATTATATTAACTAATTATGACGCTACTACAATGGAAATGTAGGGGTTTCTATGCTCGTGTAGATGAAATTAAACAACAAATTTCTTCCCTGCATCCTTCCATCTTGTTTTTGCAGGAGACCCACCTCCGCCCAAATGACAACCCGATGCTTCGTGGGTACGATGTGTATCGTACCGACAAGCCTTTCTTTGATCGGGCTAGCGGAGGTGTGGCTATATTCGCACGAAGCAATATATATCACATAAATATTAATATCGTTTCTGATCTCCAAGTGATTGCTGTCAGAGTCTCCCTCCCTTTGGAGGTAACAATATGTTGCATCTACCTCCCACCGGGAGAGCGTGTTCCTAAGAGGACCCTAGAGGCCCTCTTTTACAACTTCCCGCCCCCTATATCATCTTGGGGGACTTTAATGCGCATAACCTGGTGTGGGGGTCCAATATTACTGACGCACGTGGGAGGATGGTAGAGGATATTCTTGTCTCGGGAAACCTGGTGTTAATGAACACCGGACCCAGACATACTTCTCTACATTTAATGGTGTATCCACTCGGACCTATGTGGCAGTGATCATTATCCCATTCTGCTCTCACCACTTGAAGATCCTCCCAGTACAGCACGGATACCCCAATGGGTGCTAAAACGTGCTGACTGGGATCGATACCGCGAGCTCGCTGTATTTGGTGAATCCCAACATCCTGACGTCGATATTAAGGCTGGGCATTTTACTTCGACAGTCATCGCGGCGGCGAGTGCTTCTATCCCTAAATCCTCGCCAAATCCGCGCCACCGTCCTGTTCCCTGGTGGAACGAGAAGTGTCGGTTGGCTGTTTCTGATCGTCGAAGGGCCCTTCGCCTCTTTCATCGACGTCCAACTTTGGAGAATCTGGAAACATTCCGGATTCTACGTGCTCGAGTCTTGGAGACAGTTTATTTCTACCCTTACAATTACCACTCCCACAACTAAGGTTATGGACAATATACGCAAATTAAGTGGTAACAAAAATTCCATTAATAGTATACCTGCCCTCATGTCTAACGGTTCGCTTGTCTCCTCCCCTGTGGAGGTCGCCAATGTATTGGGCTCGATGTTCGCCGCTATTTCTAGCACTGCGAGCTACTCTAACGAGTTCGCGGTGCATAAGCGCAGCATCGAGCGCCTTACTATTGATTTTGGCCAAAGTCGGGGGGAGGATTATAACTCCCCCTTTAGTAAAGAGGAACTTACCTATGCCCTGTCCCAGGCGGGCAATACAACTTCTGGCCCGGATGATATCCATTACGAAATGTTGCGCCAACTGTCCCCTGCTGGACGGGCGTTCCTCTTAGACCTCTACAATTGTGTTTGGGAATCTCGTCAATTCCCAACACTATTGAGGCAAGCAACCGTTATCCCAATATATAAAAGTGGCAAGGATAAATTAGAGCCAACTAGCTATAGACCGATAGCCTTATCTAGTTGTGTATGCAAAATATTAGAGAAAATGATCAATAAAAGATTTATATGGTATCTAGAATCCCGCAATCTGCTATCCAATATGCAATGTGGCTTTCGCCGTAACCGATCAACGGTGGATCACCTTATTCGCCTTGAGACTGCTGTTCGTGACGCTTTCCTCCATAAACAGCACCTCTTGGCTGTCTTCTTTATTTGGAGAAGGCTTACGACACCACCTGGCGGTACGGCATTTTAAAAACCCTGTTTAATTGGGGTTCCGTGGGAACCTCCCTATTTTTATATCTAATTTTATGTCTGATAGATACTTCCGGGTAAGATTAAACAACACCTTATCCGATGATTTTATTCAAGAAAATGGGGTGCCTCAGGGTAGTATTTTAAGCTTTACGTTGTTCGCTATTGCGATAAATAGCATTGTAGACAACGTGCGCCTACCTGTTCGTTCATACCTTTTTGTGGATGACTACGCAATTTATTGCATTTCATCAAGTCTCCACAGGGCTGAACGACAGATACAACTCGCTGTAAACAATCTATGGTTGTGGGCATCTCGTAATGGCTTTCGCTTCTCTGCGGCCCTGACGACTGTCGTCCACTTCCATAGATTACGCGGAATACAGCCAGCCCCCAATATTTTAATGAACAACGTTGTTTTACCTGTCTCCGAGACCGTAAGGTTCCTGGGACTTTTATTTGATTTTAAATTAACTTGGATCCCCCACATCAAAGACTTGAAAGCGAGGTCTATAAAAGCACTAAACCTGCTCAAAGTGGTTAGCGGTCGGTCCTGGGATGCGGATAGGGAAACCTTGATGCGCCTCTATAGAGAGCCTTGGTGAGATCAAAACTAGATTACGGCAGTTTTGTTTATGGTTCCGCTAAACCCTCGGCGTTAAAGATGCTCGATAGCGTCCACCATGCTGGCATTCGACTGGCTACTGGTGCTTTTCGTACCAGTCCAGTCGTCAGCATCTGTGCCGACGCCGGTGAGCCCCCTCTTTCTTACCGGCGGTCTTACCTCCTGGCATCTTACGTGTCCAAACTGCACTGCATGCCAGATCATGTTGCCTACCGCCCTGTTTTTCACCCCCCTAACCGTGTCTTGTATGAAACCAAATGGCGTAGTACAAGGCCGGTTGGGATCCGGATGCTATCGGTTTTCGACACGTGTGGGATAGTGCTGCCAAAGGCTATCCCCATATCACCAGGTCGAGTTTCTCCCTGGAAAATACGCCCTCCGAAATGCCATTTTGATCTTGCCAAGTTCCCTAAAGCGACCACCCCAAACTTTGTATATGAGAGGATCTTTAATGAGCTCCTCTCCACTCGCTTTCACGGATTTGAGCGAATCTACACTGATGGCTCTAAATCTGGAGCCTCCGTAGGATGTGCTTTTGTTGTGAAGGATCCAATTTTAAATTTGGTTTACCTAAATAAACCAGTGTTTTTACGGCTGAATTGTATGCCATTTTTAAATCTTTGTGTTTTATATATCGAAATAGTCACCGTTCTGTTCTCATCTGCACGGATTCCATGAGTGCTCTGTTTGCTTTGTCCGCACTTTATTCCTGGAATCCCCTCGTGCAGATGATACATGAACAAATTTTAAAAATTGATTCATTAAGCACCCGGCTCGCCTTTTGCTGGATTCCTGGTCACGCTGGTCTTCCAGGGAATGAACTGGCGGACCAGGCAGCCAAGGAGGCAGCGAGCTCTCCTCCGGAGGCGAGTCTGGGTGTCATGTTTTTAGATCTTAAGGGTTATGTTCGGCGTGGAGTGTTACGCACCTGGCACGAGCAGTGGGTCTCGACCCCTGCTCAGAACAAGCTGCGGTCCATCAGGGACGGTGTGTCGCGATGGCCCTCTTCTATACGAAAGTCTAGGAGAGAGGAGGTCATCGTGACGAGACTCCGCGTCGGGCATACATTTCTAACCCACGGATTTTTACTCAGAGGGGATCTACCTCCAGTGTGTGAATTTTGCGATGCTCCCCTTAGTGTGCACCACATTTTGGTGGAGTGTCGCAGATATGCCCCTATTCGCCCGGCCCTTGATTTTAAAGGTGACCTTCGTTTTTTATTACGCGACAGCGCTGAAAGAGTTATTTGTTTACTCCTTTTTATACGCCAGGCGAATCTTTTTAGTGCCATTTGAGTCACTTTTATAAAGTGGCTCATCTGGATTTTATCTCATATTGAGACCTTTTTAACCTTTTAGTATACTTTAATGTGTTTGTCTTGTCGTTTTATCCATTTTAACAAACTTTAATAAAATAACCATTTTAACATGTTAGTTTTGTCTTTTTAACTAATATATTGTTTTAATATGTTTGTTTTGTTTTTTATTAGAGTGATACACCTGTGGTTTTTTTTTAGCAGGTGTTTCACTCAATTGTACTTAGAGGCCATTTGAGCACTCCTATGGAGTGTCTCAGGTGGTGAATGATTATATCTCTCCCCTATCGGGATTTTATTATGTTTTAAATATATTTCAAGGCCCTAATGACCTCGATGTGTCGATGGGCCTCTAAACCACAATAATAATAATAATAATAGTTCTTTTTCAGCTGATTGAGTGGAGCCGATATATGTGAAAAATTTGGTATAAATTTAAAATAAAACCCAATCATTCCTTGGAATCTAGACAGTTCTTTTACATTTTTGGGTTGAGGAAAGTCTTTGATGATCTGAGTCCTTTCAGAGGCAATAGAAATAGTGCCATTAGAGATCACATGTACCAGGAAATTGATTGAAGTTTGTCCCAGGGTTGTTTTGTCAGGATTGACAGTGAGGCCAGCCGATTTCAATCGATTAAAGATTTCTCTCAGATGAATATGATGTTCTTTCCAGGATTCAGAATAAATTAATATATCATCGAGATAGGTGAAAACATATTTGAACTTAATTAATGTCCCCAAAAATAATGTCCATAAGCCCCTTGAGACAGACGACCCTACCGTTAAGCCGAATGGCATGCGTTTAAAACAGTAAATAGCCCAAGGTGTTGCAAATGCAGTGTACTTAATAGAACGTTGAGTAAGACATTGATAGTATGCCGAATTAAGATCGATGATAGACATGAACTTGGCTCCGAAGAGATGTTGAAACACATTATCAATGTTAGGTAAAGGATTTGAATCAAAAACAATATGATGATTTTCTTTCCTATAATCCACCACTAACCGAAAACCTTTATCCTTCTTAGGTACAAGAAAACATGGTGATGCATATTCAGAAGATACTTTACAAATCACATGTTCTCTTAACAGTTTATCAGTAATTTCTCTCATGGCTTTCAATTTGACAGGATTACATTGATAGGGAGCACAGCGCACTGGTTTTTCACAATTGACCATGATATATTTTACTAAGTTGGTTGACCCTAAATTTTCCGTTAGAACCATAGGGAATTCTTTTTTGAACTGTTTTAGTAGTAGATTTTGATTGCTGTGGCTATCAGCCAAACCCACAAAGATTTTGTCTAATATTGACAGGAAAGGGTATTTTACATTGTGAAATTTAAAATGGTAAACATTGTCACATATAGAAATAATCATGCATGAGAAATTCACAAAGTCAGAACCTAATAAAATTGCATATTGAGACAGGGGAGCAACATAAAATTTAAATTTCCACGAAAAGCCCTGAATATTTACACTCACAAGAATTGACTCTTCAACCATTACAGGACTGGAGCCAAAATTAGCAATAGGAACATTACACTCTTGTCTTTCAACAACACACTTGAACTTAGCCAGTTCCTCCATACAAAATTTGAAAATAATTATTCCCCAATCTGACAGGAATAGTAGGAACGGAAGTAGTAATGCTATTGGTTTGAACTTTCTGAAAATTTGTTTCTTGAATCGGTTTTTTTTATCACGGACAAGATCCCAATTCTGTAACTTCTCCGAAATTAGTTTTTTGGACAGTAAAATTTTGTGTGACCATATTCCCCACACTTCCATCACTGTTTGTTGTTGAACCTAGGAACAGGTGGCCGATTTTGACTTTGAAAATTGCCTTTACGATTTGGGCGTGAAGGACAAACCTGACTTAAGTGCCCTACTCCCCCACACTTCTGGCAATTTGTGATATTTTTACTGTATCTTGGTACATATTGTGTTTCATTTCCAGGAAAATTATTAGCCCTGTTTTGAGGTTGTGGCAGAGAAACTATGGGTTGAGTATACAAATTGTGAGGCTCATTTTGAGGCACAAAAAGGTTAGACATAGTGTCACAATTTAGTTCAGGTTTAGTGGTGATTGACATCAACATTACAAGCATGAAAGATATACTGGCGAATGAACACTATTTCAATAACACCGAAGAATAAACAATATTGTACTCACCAAAAGGCCCCGTTCTCCTTTAGTGTGTCTCGAATCTCGTTAAACAACATCCCTGTTCGCGAGCACTATATCCGCACCGAGTGTGAAAACAAGACTAAAAGAGTGATAGGTGTGGTAAGTTGAGCGTGAGGTCACCCGTTGCATCTTGGGAATGACCTCGTGATGGACACGTGATGTTCTACGCGCCCCTCCAATGATCTAGTTGTTTCCTTTGGTGACATACTACCCCTTCCCTCTGTTCCGTGTGATTGTTCTTTGATGTTCTTTTGTTCACCCTATGTTCCCCTCCTCTCAGAGAATAACGGTTTATATACTGGTGCTGTTTGTGTTGTAAACTCACTTCTTGAATCAACCGTGTCGCTAGACACTTGCTCTGAGATGGGATTTTTCCCAAGGTATATACAAAATTAATTGTGGGCTTACTTTCTGTTATTTTGGGTTAAATCACTATTTTTATAAACATGACGAATTACGTAGCCCAACGTGGCGTAATATATTTTATTACAGGTTAAATGTATTATTGGGAGTTTTTGCCCTTCCGGCTTGGTAAATAATGGTTAAAACCACGAGGGACATTATCTTTTGTAGTTTTTTTTTATCTTACATCTTTTAAGGCGTAATGCCTGGATAATATGGGAAATGTTTGTAGCCCTTAAGGCTAAATATTGTTTATATTTATTTTTTATAGCTAAGTCCATGATTTACTATCTCCTTTAAAAAGATAGATTTTGGTTGCCATAAATAGTTGTGTTTGTAAATTGTAATTCTAAGTCATATGATACAATCTGGTTTTGAAATGCGGATTGTTAGCCTGGGCGGCTAGTTATTGTTGTCATTATACTGCGGGTTGCCGCGGAGACCCATTGAGGGGTCGTATATTAATTCTAAAAATAATTGTTAGGACAAATGTTGTTATGGCAACGGTACAACAGTATTATCATGGGCATAACCCCGTTTTTCATATATATATATATTTTTTTTTTATTTTTTTTTATTTATTGTTACCTATATTCATATATATATCTATTGTTATTTTTTCCAAATAAATATTTATTTACTACACATGCAATCTTTAATTTACTATTTCAGGTAAAAAAGTAATTGTTTTTACTCTAAGGATTCTCGCCTTTTTCCCCCCTTGACTGATAGTACAAAATAACGGGTGATGGTTGGGAAGGCTTCATGACAGCAAATTGTTGTATAGGTCTGACTGAAGGCCTATTTGCATTTATGTGGTCCTACTGCTCTTCTGCAATTAATCATTTGTTAGTTTTTTTTATGTATATGTGCGCCTGTCCTTGTCCATTAGAGGAGAAGGAGGGCGGTTCACATCCTATTACGTTAGATAAGGTTGTGGTGGTTCAGTAAGCTTTCCAGATGAGAACTTTTGGCTGAAACGAAGATCAGAGAGAAGTTCATTCTCCACTGATTCCACTAAAGTCTCTAATTGCCTAAGGGTGAGTGGCCTTACTCCACCCAATCTTAATATAACCTGGGGTGCAGAATTCGAAATAATTGTGTGGGCCAACACACTTTCAGTGATTGGGAGATCGGGTGTATCTGCAGTGTCCAAACATGCAGAAACAAATTCCCTGAGGGATTCGAATGGGTTTTGAAGTCTATTGAAATCTATTGAAATACTTCATGGCAAGAATTGAAATATCGTGTGAAGTGAGGCATTTTTCAGACTCCGGCTCATTTATGTTGGGAGGAAAAATATTTTTCATTAAATTTGATAAGGAATTTTTACGAAAGAAATTATCATTGGCTGAAACTTCTTGACCAACGGGTCTATTAACATTCCTACTGGAAAAAACATTGCCGCTAGTATTACCTAATTGGTTAAAACTACTTTCAATTTGGATAGGTCATTGACTAGTATTTATCTCTACTGATGAGTACAATGGTACATCTATTAAATTCTCACACTGACCACTCGCCCCATCAATACATGCCACAGGAGTTCTTACATATTCTAATATATTGGGAGGTGTGTTAATTAATCTTGTATTATTATGGATGGTTCTCAGCCGTAAGTTATCCATGTCCTGAAGGGATCGGAAGTTTGAAGGAAACACCAGAGTTTGAGTTGTGGCTCTCTCCTCCCCGGGATCAGTCACGCCCAAGGTGAAGTCAGTCACAGTTGTTGGTAACTCCATTTCCCCAGTATTGATGTTTTAATGTAACAAAACAAGAAGAATTATAAGATACTATAAAATGGTTTAGCAAACAAAAAAATATTTAGTTTTACAAAAACATATTTATTTATTTATCAAATATCCCGGGTTTCGCCACCATTTATGTACTGATCGCCTAATTTTAAAGGTAAGCAGACACTTATTAAACCCCCTTTTTTTCTACTTAGTCAAGACTGAAAAAGAACTAAGTCAAATACTAATTACCAAAAACAAAAGGTGGGGGATAATACCAAAACACGTGGTTTCCCACGAGGTTGTTTAAATCACAATGCGTTTACCAAAAAAAACTATAGAATTTATTAGGAGAAATTTTTTTTAAAAAGATTTAAAACATATTGTGTTAGTTTAATTTAAAATAAAAAGTAAAAGTTTTTACATTTACTACCTTACCGATTTGTTAAAAAACACCCATCACAAAAGATGTCTCCATCAGAAGATCATAGAAACAAACATAAAATTAATAAAGATAAAGAAAATAGTCTTCAACTATCGTACTTAATACCTAGTATTATTATTATTTAACTATCGTGATATGTAGGATGTCGATTGATAAAAAATAATAGCATCAAAGAAAAACCCGCCCACATGGTTTTCAAATTTGGCGTTACATTCCAATACAAAAGGTTATCTAATAATAAAAACTTAAAAGATCATGATAAAAATGTCAAGCTACACGAAAACGTTACCTCATAATACAAAAACAAGAAATAAAATAAAAAGGAAAACGACTACATGTTAATTTGGAAAAGATTCTCAAATTATTTAAAACAAAGGAAGTAAAATATTACGTCTCACCAGTATTACAGCCAAAAAGGAAAAAGGCCGAGAAAACGGCGTTACTTCCAAATCAGGAAATTCATATCTTAGGAGATGGCCAATCAGTGACAAGTTTGCCAAGATAAGGAGAATGGACCAATCGTATTTTAGTTGAAGACTTTACATTTTCAAAAAAACATAGTATAAAAAGAATATTAAGGAAAAATTAAATACATAAAAACGGTACAAAGAGATGCAATTATTTAACAAAAATTGAATTATTCATTTATAACAGTTTATTTAAAGCTTTAGTTCCTCAAATTCCCGTTCCCGATCGCCACTTCCTTCCTAATTTAACTTTAGTCCGATAGACTTCGTTACAAGTCACTACCAGGAGCTTCAAGGTTAATAGACATAAGGTCAGACTATAACCAACAGTACACAGACAACATCCGACATCCAATCAGACAACATACTGGCTTTTAAAGAAATACCGTTGAGCATTACGTCTCATATACAGGTGAAGGTGGAACCCCACAGGTTCCTCAATGTTTGCATGGGATTGGTCACTTGCTATGACCTCGACCGCGTGAGCATTGAGGAAATCTGTGAGGAGCTAGCCCCTCAGAATGTCACTGAAGTATACCGAATAGTAGTGAAAAAAAGACCGATACTTATATCCTTACCTTTGCGACTACAACCCTTCCAAAGGAGGTCAGAGCGGCTTTCCACGTGTTCTGGGTCCGGCCGTATGTCCCTAACCTTAAGCGCTGCTTTCAGTGCCAGGAGTTTGGACATACTAAGCTGCGGTGCCGTGGTAAGCCAACCTGTGTGGATTGCGGACAGGAGGCTCACGATACACCGTGTGTCTCTCCTAAATTTTGCGATAACTGCAAGGGTTCGCAATCTGCTTGGTCTAGGGCCTGTTCAAAATGGAAGGTGGACAAAAAAGTGCTGGAGATACAAACTGAAAAGAAGATTCCATACAACCAAGCACGCAAAGAATACGTATCTAGCCAAGCTCCGGTATCTCAGATCTCTTACAGTCAGCCCCCTTCCGGGACGGGGTTTAGAATAGTCCCGCAGTAACCCTGCTTGTCGTAAGAAGCGACTAAAAGGGGAGGCTTCTGTGCAGGACGTACCTAGTGTGGGACAAACCTATCCTATATCTTTCCTTTCACATCATTTTCTTCTTCCTTCACTTTCCCCCTTTTTTCACTCTTCCCCCTTCGCTTTATCTATCCTTACCTTTTCCTTCCTTTCCCCCACCGTTCATCCTGCACAGAGGCCTTTGGCCTTTCCGTTGACGACCTTAGCAACTAACCCGGCTCTTCTCTGTTTATTATTGGATACCACTGCCTTGAGCTCCTAAATGAAAGTGCGCCGGTTGCAATACCTTAGTAGAAGGGCCTTAGGGATGACAATAACCGGGTACCCTACTTTGGGAAAAGATCGGTTGCGTTCATGAGGGCCCGGACGTAAAATTGGCACTTTCCTACACCCACTTGCTGCGACGACCTCTGTCTCGGCGATGCTTTATGCGAAGGTTGTCATGTCTAGCGTCGTATAGAGTTAACAGGGCCATATGTGGTAGTACCAACTTGGATCACCCTGGGTCTACGATCCGAGTACTGTGTAGGTTGTCACCAATTACGGCATGACCGATAATTTTGTCGCCGGCTGCATCGTACTGCCAAACCCTGCTGGCAACTCACTGCCCGGCCCCTCACAGGGCCGTAATATTGATAAGAGGCGGAAACGGGTAAGGCCGTCCAGCCCTGTTTTGATAAAAAGCCAGGAAGTGGTGAGGCCCCAGCCCCGCTTCCTGGTGATGTCTCGTGTGAATGAAAGTGAAGGCCTGAAACGTGTCAGCCCATTTATCCTCGAAAGAGTGATAAATGGAGCAGCGAAATCGGAAGTTTAAATAAGAAAACTGCGTGATGGCACCATCATGATTCAGACCACGACTGACACACAGTCTTCAAATATAATGGCCATCTCCGAAATACCGTTGAGCAATACGACTTATATACCGGTGAAGGTGGAATCTCACAGGTTCCTCAATGTTTGCAAGGGAGTGGTCACTTGTTATGACCTCGACTGCGTAAGAATTGAGGATATCTGTAAGGAGCTTTCCCCTCAGCATGTCACCGAGGTCTACCGTATTATTACGAAAAAGACGGATACATATATCCTCACCTTTGCGACTCCCATCCTCCCAAAGGAGGTTCGAGTGGGCTTCCATGTGCTCAGAGTCAGGCCATACGTTCCCAATCCTCGGACTGCTTTCAGTGCCAGGAATTTGGGCATACGAGGCTGAGATGCCGTGGAAGGCCGACCTGTGCGGATTGCGGATAGGAGGCTCACGATACACCGTGTGAGTCTCCTAAGTTCTGCATCAACTGCAAGGGTCCGCATTCTGCTTGGTCTCGGACCTGTCCGAAATGGAGGGTGGAGAAAAAAGTCCTGGAGATCCAATGTGAAAAGAAGATCCCTTATGCCCAGGCCCGCAAGGAATATGTATCCAGTCAAGCTCCGGTATTTCAGAAATCATATAGCCAAGTTGTAAGCCAGAACCTAAATTGCCCCAACTGCCATTGCGCAGTTAATATTGCCGATACGCCTACACGACCTGTGCCACTCGTCTCTACTCGAGACACTCAAAGACAACGAGCACCATCTATGGTGGTGCCAAAATTAGTACAAGGGGCGACGCCCCCGCCGAGGTTGCCTCCACCACCTTTGTTCCCGAGAAGGCCACCTCGGGAGCGCCCTCGGGCCCTCCTGGGGGAACCCCACCGAGCCTTCCTCGTGGGCCCCCTCCGAGCCCTCCTCGAGGGGCCCTGCCGGACCCCGCTCGGGGATCGCCCCCGAGCCCTCCTCGGGGTCCTAAACCATGTGCGACCGTTGTCGAGCCGCTCAACCCCGCCTCAGGAACTCCGGAGGACGGGATGAGTGGTGGTACAGGTGAGGTTGCAAAGGCGAGTCCCACTGGTGCCTTGAGTAAGGACCAGCAAGGGACCGCCGAAAAAATTATTTTAAAAAAAGCATCGAAGGCTTTAACAAAGCCTTCGCGTAAGGATTCCCAGACCCAGTCTCTACAGGACAAACCAAAGCCTCTCCTGAAGCGGGAGGTCCAAGAGAGATTGGGAAAAGCAAGAGGACCTAAAAAAGTCCTCGATAAATTTTTATTTTTAAAGGATAGTGTTATCGATTGTGAGGATAATTAAATTATATATTAATAAATAATGTCGCTACTACAATGGAATTGTAGGGGTTTCTATGCTCGTGTAGAGGAAATTAATCTACTAATTTCTTCCCTGCATCCTCCCATCTTGTGTTTGCAGGAAACCCACTTCCGCCCAACTGACAACCCGATGTTTGGTGGGTACGATGTATATCGTACCGACAAACACTCTTTGATCGGGCTAGCGGAGGTGTGGCTATATTTGTATGTAGCAACATATATCATAAGTTTATAAATATTGTCTCTGATCTCCAAGTGATTGCTGTCAGAGCCTCCCTTCCTATGGAGGTAACCGTATGCTGCATTTACCTCCCACCAGGTGAACGTGTTTCCAAGAGGACTCTAGAGGCCCTCTTTATACAACTTCCCGCCCCCTATATCATCTTGGGGGACCTAAACGCGCATAACCTGGTGTGGGGGTCTAATTTTACAGACACCCGCGGGAGGATGGTAGAGGATATTCTTGTCTCGGGAAACCTGGTGTTAATGAACACCGGGACCCAGACACACTTCTCCACCTTTAATGGTGTATCCTCTGCCATCGACCTAGCCCTATGTAGCCCCGGGATTGCTGCTCATTTCCTTTGGGAGGTTCACTCGGTCCTATGTGCCAGCGATCACTTTCCCATTCTGCTTTCACAAATTCAAGATCCCCCCAGTACAGCACGGTTCCCCCAATGGGTTCTTAAACGTGCCGACTGGGATAAATTCCGCGAGCTCGCCGTTTTCCACGAATCCCCTTCTCCTGACGTCGATGTAAAGACTGGGTATTTTACTTCGACGGTCATCGCGGCGGCGAGGGCCTCCATCCCTAAATCCTCGCCAAATCCGCGCCACCGTCCCGTTCCCTGGTGGAGCGAGGAGTGTCGGTTGGCTATTTCTGATCGTCGAAGGGCCCTACGTCTTTTTCACCGACGTCCTACTCTGGAGAATCTGGAGTCATTCCGGATTCTACGTGCTAGAGCTCACCGTGTCATTCGTGAAAGTAGAAGAGAGTCTTGGAGAAAATTTATTTCAACCCTTACAATATCCACTCCCACAACTAAGGTTTGAGATAATATCAGTAAATTACGTAATAGCAACAATTCCAACAACAATATACCTGCCCTCATGTCTAACGGTTCACATGTCTCCTCCCATGTGGAGGTCGTAAATATATTGGGCTCGATGTTCGCCGCTATTTCTAGCACTGCGAGCTACACTAACGAGGTCGCAGTTCATAAGAGGAATATCGAGCGCCATGCTATTGACTTTGGCCAAAGTCGGGGGGAGGATTATAACTCCCCCTTTACCAAAGATGAACTGACATACGCCCTGTCCCAGGTCGGCAGCACAGCCTCTGGTCCAGACGAAATTCATTACGAGATGTTGCGTCAGCTGCCCCCTGCCGGACAGGCATTTCTTTTAGACCTCTACAATAGTGTTTGGGAATCTCATCAGTTCCCCTCACTATGGAGGCAAGCAACCGTTATACCTATATATAAAAATGGCAAGGATAAATTAGAGCCAACTAGCTATAGACCGATAGCTTTAACTAGTTGTGTATGTAAAATATTGGAAAAAATAATTAATAAGCGACTTCTATGGTATTTAGAATCCCGCAATCTGCTATCTAATATTCAATGTGTTTTCGCCGTAATCGATCCACGGTGGATCACCTTGTCTGTCTAGAGACGGCTATTCGTGACGCTTTTCTCCATAAGCAGCATCTTCTGGCTGTCTTCTTCGATCTGGAGAAAGCGTACGATACCACCTGGCGGTACGGCATTTTGAAAACACTTTTTAATTGGGGGTTTCGAGGAAACCTTCCTTCTTTTATATCTAATTTTATGTGGGTTAGACACTTCCGGGTAAGGTTAAACAACACCTTATCCGATGATTTTATTCAAGAAAATGGGGTGCCTCAGGGTAGTATTCTGAGCTGTACGTTGTTCGCTATCGCGATAAATAGTATTGTGGAGAACCTGCGCTCACCTGTTCGTTCATGCCTTTTTGTGGATGACTACGCAATTTATTTCAGTTCATCACGTCTCCACAGGGCTGAACGACATATACAACTCGCTGTAAACAATCTATGGTTGTGGGCATCTCGTAATGGCTTTCGTTTCTCTGCGGCCCTGACGACTGTCGTCCACTTCCATAGATTACGCGGAATACAGCCAGCCCCCAATATTTTAATGAACAACGTTGTTTTACCTGTTTCCGAGACCGTAAGGTTCCTGGGACTTTTATTCGATTTTAAACTAACTTGGATCCCCCACATCAAAGACCTGAAAGCGAGGTGTATCAAGGCATTGAATTTGCTCAAAGTGGTTAGCGGCCGTTCCTGGGGTGCTGATAGGGAAACCTTGATGTCCCTATATAGGGCCCTGGTCAGATCTAAACTAGATTACGGGAGCTTTGTTTATGGCTCAGCTAGACCCTCGGCGTTAAAGATGCTAGATAGTGTCCACCATGCTGGCATTCGACTGGCTACTGGTGCCTTTCGTACCAGTCCAGTCGTCAGCATCTGTGCCGACGCCGGTGAGCCGCCTCTATCTTACCGGCGGTCCTATCTTCTGGCATCTTACGTGTCGAAACTTCATTGCATGGCGCAGCATGTTGCCTATCGTCCTGTGTTTCATCCCCCTAACCGTGTCTTGTATGAAACCAAATGGCGTAGTACAAGGCCGGTTGGGATCAGGATGCTATCGGTTTTCGACACGTGTGGGATAGTGCTGCCAAAGGCTATCCCCACATCCCCAGGTCGTGTTTCTCCCTGGAAGATACGCCTACCTTAATGCCATTTTGATCTTGCCAAGTTCCCTAAAGCGACCACCCCAAACTTTGTATATGAGAGGACCTTTAATGAGCTCCTCTCCACTCGCTTTCACGGATTCGAGCGCATCTACACTGACGGCTCTAAATCTGGAGCCTCCGTGGGATGTGCTTTTGTTGTGGAAGGATCCAATTTTAAATTTGGTTTACCTAAAGAAACCAGTGTTTTTACGGCTGAATTATATGCCATTTTTAAATCTTTGTGTTTTGTTTACCGAAGTAGTCACCGTTCTGTCCTCATCTGCACGGATTCCATGAGTGCTCTGTTGGCATTGTCCACTCTCTACTCCTGGAATCCCCTCGTGCAGATGATACATGAGCAAATTTTAAAAATTGATTCATTAATCACCCGGCTCGCCTTTTGCTGGATTCCTGGTCACGCTGGTCTTCCAGGAAATGAACTGGCGGTCTAGGCAGCCAAGGAGGCAGCACGCCTGCCTCCGGAGGCGAGTTTTGGTGTCATATTTTTAGATCTAAAGGGTTATGTTCGGCGTGGAGTGTTACGCACCTGGCACGAGCAGTGGGTCTCGACCCCTGCTCAGAACAAGCTGCGGTCCATCAGGGACGGTGTGTCGCGATGGCCCTCTTCTATACGAAAGTCTAGAAGAGAGGAGGTCATCGTGACGAGACTCCGCGTCGGGCATACTTCATTGACCCATAGTTTTTTACTAAGAGGGGATCCACCTCCAGTCTGTGAGTTTTGTGATACTCCCCTTAGTGTGCATCACATTTTGGTGGAGTGTCGCAAACTAGCCCCTATCCGTCTGGCTCTTGATTTTAAAGGTGACTTACGTTTTTTATTACGCGATAGTGCGGATGGAGTTATTTGTTTACTCCGTTTTATACGCCAGGCGGATCTTTTTAATGCCATTTGAGTCATTTTTATAAAGTGGCTCTTTTGGATATTATCTCATATTGAGATCTTTTTAACGGTTTTATTACAATTTAACATGTTGTTTTGTCTTTTTAACGTATTATCATTTTAACATGTTTGGTCTTTTTAACGTGTTATATTTTAATATGTTTGTTTTGTGTTTTTATTGGAGTGATACACTTGTAGGTTTTTTTTTAGCAGGTGTATCACTTAATTTATACCAAGATTCCATTTGATCACTCCTATGGAGTGTCTCAGATGGTGAATGTTTTATCTATTTCCCCTATAGGGATTTTATTATGTTTTTAATATATTTCAAGGCCCTAATGACCTAGATGTGTCGATGGGCCGTTAAACAATAATAATAATAATAATAATAATGTTGATGTGCGTAAAGTTATGCGAACATTGAATTTATCTATTTTCACCTCCCAACTAAAATAAATTTGAACTTTCTTAAACATTGTAATACTCAAGAAGATGATTAGAATTTTAAAATATACAGATATTTTGGTCTCACCTGTGTATAATACAATAATATTCATATTATCAAGTATCAAAATGCGAACATTTTATTTATAGATGGGCCACTCGAATCCTCGGATCCACCGAATCCTAACAAGTATTCTAGATTAGAGATTTGAGGATGCTGTTTTTTACTGGATTCGATGATATACTTTTTCACCTCATAAACAAAGCATAATATTTTGAATTCAAAAATTACTTAGTTAAGCCTACTTGAAAAGTACTACTTAATCCGTAATATTTATTTTGTTGGACAAAAGAGATTATCATGAATAAAATCATTATTTAAAAAATAATAATAATTGTGTTAGATGTGGAAAATCTTTCGTGCCTAATACCCTACCCTCTAACCATTTTGGGAAACTTGGACTCAATCGTTACGACACATGCTCACTTCTAAAACTTTCACCTCACGAACAATCTTGTAAATATTTTAATGGACACATTAAAACTCATCTAAAACTGAAAATCAAAACTAGAATTACAAATAAACTCGAAGTAAATAAAACTAATTGCTGTTTTTTTAAACAGAAATAAGAACACATTACACATGATACCAAGTCAGCTGCCATTACACACGATACAAAGTCGGCCGTCATGACGTATATTATGTTTACTCGCCAGAGTGATTATGTTTACTCGCCAGAGTGATTAAAATAAAGATATTGTTAATTCTTACTACCCAATTGGTTTTAATTATATACAACTATACAAAAAAAACCAATTTATTGCATATATGCCTTGGTGGCATAGTTGGCTAACGCGCTAGTCTTGTTAAGCTCGACTGCTGAGGACGGGGAGATCGAGGTTCGAATCTCGGTCGGGTGAACTGGGGGTGGTTTTTCCTAAAATAGTCTTCCATTCTCTCTCTCTCTCCACTCAAATGCGGGTTCACTTCCTCTAATTAAACCTTCCCCATTCCCATTCCATTAGCGTAATTAGTACTTAAAGCGTATAACCCGAATGGCTAGTAAGACGTGGTGCTAAATAATAATAATAAATATTGCATACGATCCTTAAGTTAGATAGTTTGTTGGGTTTCATGAAAAATAAATAATGTCAACAGTCAGACATCGATAAAACTGTTTATTTACGTCTACCATCCTACGCATTGTATATTGATTGTTTTTTTAGAATCGATTCAAAAGCGCTATCGAGTTTTAGGAATCAAATAATGACTTTGTAATTCATCATTTGTTTTTAAATTGATTTTAACTAAGAGTTTATTATTTTTTTTAATATGTTATTGAAGTAATTGTAAAAATATTCAAACGTAGTCCTACCTAATAAAATGGGAATGAACATATTGATGTCGAAAATACTATGTTCGTCTTTTAAATAGAATGGATATATATAGTAAAATAATAATAAAACATACTTGGGCATTATCGTGTTCACTATTGCGGGAAATGTTAGTGGGTGCAACTTACAGCTCTTTGGATGAATTTCGCGCGGGACTACAGCGTTTGGATACGTTGGAGCAAGACTGGAGGAGAGAGAAATTTGAGTCTGTAAGTTCACCTCTTCTCAAGCACACAAATTAGGACATGAATATGGCAACCCCACAGAAGTTTAATAATGGTCCATGGCAGCAGAACTCTTGGAGAAGGACTGAACCACGCCTGTAAAATCAGCTACGAGGGCCGGATTGGAGATCACCTTCAGACATGCTCCAAGGTAGAGGTCAAGAAGAGACTCATCGCAGCCCGGATTTCCGAGGAGACAGGAGACAACACCAAGGGCAGTTCTCTAGGGGTAGGAGAAACCCTTACACTAGCGAAAGGGAACAAAGATTTGTAAATTTTCCCCAACAGAAACCTCAGGAGACGAACATGAACTCTCAAAATCACCAGAATACCAGCAGGGGCCCGGATTTCAGACCCAACATGTTGCCCACCTGCAGAGCCACATCCCGCACCCTATCGACATAAACGCAATAATCACAACGGAAAAAACCGGACCTGCGATGTAGAGATCCCGGATAGGTCGCAGGGTTCACATAATCTGGGTACCCATTTTGTGGACGTTTTGGGTGCAGGTACTCTAGGGGTGGACATCAGAGAAGAATTGTTACAAAAAGAAGAAGAAGACGAGAACCCAACAAAAGACCCGGTATGTCCAGTACTTACACTTAAAGTTGAGGGAGTTCCGGTCAAGTGTCTGATGGATTCAGACGCTTAGATAAGTTGTATTTTCGAAGAAACCATTGAAATGTTAATGTCCACTAGTAAACTTATCCCCATGTTTCCTGTGCCCGTAGTTAAGATCCTTGGTGCCACCAACAGGAAAAGTTCTCCTATACACAAACAAGTCCTTTTGAATATAATATTATCCGGTAAAAGTACCCTAGTAAAATGCTTGGTAGTCAGGAATCTTATCAAGGCAATAATTTTAGGCATTGACTACTTAACCCAGCAAGGGATTTAATTGGATTTCTACAACAAAAAGTTATTAATAGGCCATCCCCAAGCTGAGGAGCCATGGCACTTGATTTCTGAGAGATGTGAGTGCGCTATCAACCAGGATAAGGACATGTTGCGGTATTAGCTTTAGGGTTCAGGTCTTTAGAGAAATACGAGACTGCGAGAAACCCAAACGCATCGCCCCAAAAGACTGGAGGTAATATACCACAACAGAGTATAATTTGAAAGTTTTGTGACAGAGTTGGGATACTTGTCACCAGAACAAAAGAATCTATTACTGAGTGTGTTATGGCAATGCCAAGAAGTTTTCTCCGAACAGCCGGGAAGGAATAACAGTTACCAGGCGGACATATCCCTCACAAGAGAAGATGGGTTTACCCTCTACCAAAAGCATATGAGGCTGAATTGGACGAACAGATTCAGGCCATGCTGAATCATGGTGTTATTAGTCGTTGTTCAAGTCCCTATGTTAATCCACTGGTCTGCGTCATAATAAAAGATAAATCTGTGAGATTATGTTTAGATGCTCGGAAGTTGAATACCTTAATACGAAAGGACTATGTGTCACCCACTAACATCGGGGACATGTTGCAAGATTTCTATGGTGTCAAGTATATCACTTCAGTGGACCTAACACAAGGCTACTTATCAGCTGAGTTTAAAACCTGAGGTCAGACAGTGCACGGCTTTTTTGTACTGGTCTAGACAATACCAATTCAACGTATTGCCTTTTGGATTAAGTAATGCCGTGGCTGAGTTTACCAGATGTATGGACCAAGTGTTAGGTAATGAATACAGGGGGTATGCCAGAGCATATGTTGATGGCATATTAATTACGTCACCGTCTTTTGAAGATCATTTGTACCATTTGGAGTGTACTTTCAATCAGCTAATTCGACATAGGATGACTCTGAAAACTAAAGAAATCAATATTTTGCAGAGATCAGGTTCCATTCTTGGGGCAGATCCTGACATGTGATGGAGTGCGCATGGATAGTGAACAACTAAGAATCATAAGGAAACATAAATACCCCAATTCCAAAACAGGAATAAAGGCTTTCTTGGGAGTGGTAGGATTCTATCGTGAATACACGAGTCAGTTATCTGAAGTAGCGGTTCCTCTCACTGACCTATTAAAGAAAGTGGTAGTTTGGAAATGGACTGAGGTCGAGGAAGCAGCTTTTCAGAAGGTGAAAAATTTGTTCATGGAATCTCGAACTTTGAAACAACCGAAACTTGGTCAACCGTTCTACCTGACGACAGACGCTAGCGCCTATGCTATTGGGAGCTACCATCAGCCAGCTGGATGGAAATTGACAACATCAGTATATTGCCATGAATAGCCGTGGGCTGAACTCTGCTGATTACAGGTACACCGTAAAGGAAAAAGAATGTTTATCCATTGTTTGGGTATTACAAAGGTTCAGAAACTTGTTGTTAGGACAAAAGATAATAATTTTGTCAGAGAATCGAGCACTTTCATTAATGAACACTTGCCGATTGAAGAGTGATAGGTTAGCTCGGTGGATTTTAGCCATCCAAGAATTTGGGTTGGATTTTGAATATCTACCTGGCAAGGATAACCAACAAGCAGATGCGTTGAGTCGGTATCCCTTGAACGACAAAGGGGAGCTGGAACCAGAACTATCCCAGGCTCCTGAAAGTTTTATGGTATTATTAGGGCAGCTATCAGGGGAGCCCGATATCGACTCATAACTTCAGGCTATCCAGAAGTTCCAGAATGAAGACCGTGAAATCGGTGACATTAAAATTCTCCTAGGACAATCACAACATCGGAACTCAAAACCCAATAAGAATAATACTGGACTAGACAAGTATATAGTAAAAGCAGGAATCTTATACAAGAAAACCAAGTAGAAGAACCCATTAGAATTTTCCGGACAAGTTGTCATACCAGAGGTTTTGAGGGATAAGATGTATCTCCCACCCACCTCAAGTTAGGATATTTTGGAATACTTAAGTGTTACAATATTTTAAGACGTTATGTATATTGGCCTAACATGTATAAGCGTTGTGCTGACATAATTTCCAAGTGTGAGATGTGTCAAAAATCAAAATACAGTGACAAGAATTTCGAAGGGGCATATAAGGCCATAATACCTGAGGGACCAAACCAGTTGGTTTCAGTGGATTTATTTGGACCATTACCAAAGGCTACTAGGGGGTGACATATATTTTTTCAATGGTAGATGGATTCTCTAAAATTTGCCAGCTGTATTATTTAAAGAGATCTACCGCTGAAGCATGCATTTTTAGAGTAGAAAAATACATCACCAGAGTGGGTAAGCCTACCCGATATTATCAGATCATGGTTCCCAGTTCACCAGTTATAAGTGGTATCGCCGATTAGAGGGGCTGGGCATTCAGGCCACCCATAGTTCCGTTTGCCATCCCGCTTCGAATCCTTGTGAAAGAGGGATGAAGGAGATTGGAGATTTTTGAGATTCTATTGTCACCAAAAGCATACCACCTGGCCTACGTATGTACCCATATTGGAGGGATTGTTGAATACTTTGGTACACAGCTCTACACAGTTTTCACCTAATAGAGTCCATTATGGGATACGACCAGGAACATTCTTGGACAAACATTTCCTCGACCCAAGGGTGGATGGAGAGAAACCCAAGGAAGATGATCCAGCAATAGTGTTGCCCACTTTGACCCGAATGACAAGACACCGATTGGAGCAGATGGCCAAGACTAGAAACAGATATCAGAAGAATAAATCAATTCCTTTCAATGTTAATGACAAAGTATTATTAATGGAACACCCTTTGTCAGATTTCTTCTCAAAAGAAACTAAAAAGATGTTTCTAATATACTCGGGTCCTTATTTGATCACACGTGTTATCTACCAAAATGCATACGAACTGAAAGAGGTAGCAAATGGTCAAATAAAAAGGGTTTTTAATATGTCCAATTTGAAGAAATGAATTGAGTGATATAATTTGGGAGACATGTTAATCCCGGGAGTCATGTGATTTGATAGATGGATATATTGAAGAATGCTAGAACAGAAGAAGGTTATTTGTATTATATTATATGTATGTTATTTATAAGAATAATAATCATATTGTTTTTCTTTATATGTCAAGGCCTAAATCTATGTTTGGTTTTAAAGAAGTGAAGAGAAAAGGAGTTAAATCCAATTTTAACACTTTAAAATATATATGACTTTTGTGTTTAATGACGTGTGATATAAATATGTTCCTTTTTATAAAAAAAACTGACATTAAAATTGAGGGGGCTGTTGGAAAGTACCCATATGACAGTTTTGAGTAAGTAGAAATGAGTACTCCAAAATTTAATGATACTCAGGTTAGGCGTTGGCCTAAATTTTCAACTATGCTATGTTCTTTTCCATTGTTTAAAAAGGTTATTATTAATCTTTTTTTAAATATGTTTCTACATTACCTTTAAAAGAGGTTATAATAACTGAGCTTACTAAAAGAATTGAGAAAATACAAAGAAATAAGGGTTTCATACCCTACGTTGTCAAGATGTGAAGAAAATGACTCGCATAGCATTTTCTTTTTCATGTTTTGAGGAAGAAATTATAAATATATTTTAATTATTTTAACAGAACAACTCCCCGCTGCGGGATGGGGCTTAGAATAGTCCCGCAGTAACCCCTGATTGTCGTAAGAGACGACTAAAAAGGGAGGCATCTGTGCAGGACAAACCTATCCTACATCTTTCCTTTCACTTTATTTTTTTCCTTTTTTCCTACTTTCTTTTTTCCTTCTTCCACCTTTTCTTTCCTTACTCCTTCCTTCTTTCTTCTTTCCTTCTTTCTTCCCTTCCCCTGCCGTTAAATCCTGCACAGAGACCTTTGGCCCCTCTGTTGACGACCTTGGCATCTAACACGGCTCTCCTCGGGTTAATATTAAATACCACTGCTTTGAGCTCCTGAGTGAAAGTGCGCCGGTTGTAATATCTTGGTAGAAGGGCCTTAGGGATGACAATAACCGGGTACCCTACCCTAAGAAAAGACCGGTTGCGTTCATGAGGGTTCCGGACGTAAAATTGGCACTTTCCTGCATACACTTGCTGCGGTGACCTCTCTTCCGGCAATGCTCCATATGAAGGTTGTCATGTCCAGCGTCGTATGGAGCCGTTCGTCGGAAGAGTTAACAGGGCCCTACGTGGTAGAACCAACTGGGATCAACCTGGGTCTACGATCCGAGTACTTTTGTAGGTTGTCCTCCCACTCATGACTTGAGTTCATTGTCAGAGCTGACACATTACTGTCCGCTGGCACCGTACTGCCAAGTTCTGCTGGCATCTTACTGCCCGGCCCCTCACAGGACCGTATTAATAATAAGAGGCGGAAACGGGTAAGGCCGTCCAGCCCTGTTTTGATAAAAAGCCAGGAAGTGGTGAGGCCCCAGCCCCGCTTCCTGGTGATGTCTCGAGTGGATGAAAGTGAAGATCTGAAACGTGTCAGCCCATTTATCCTCGAAAGAGTGATAAATGGAGCAGCAAAATCTGACGTTTTAATAAGGAAACTGCGTGATGGCACCATTATGATTCAGACTATGACCGACACACAATACTCAAATATTATGGCGATCTCCGAAATACCGTTGAGTAATACGGCAAATATACAGGTGAAGGTGGAGCCCCACAGGTTCCTCAATGTTTGCAAGGGAGTGGTCACTTGTTATGACCTCGACTGCGTGAGCATTGAGGATATCTGTGAGGAGCTTTCCCCTCAGCATGTCACTGAGGTCTACCGTATCATTACCAAAAAGAACGGACAAGAGAAAAAGACGGATATATACATCCTCACCTTTTCGACTCCCATCCAAGTGAATTTTGGGGTGGCCGACTGGGTATTTTTTGTACTTGCAAACGTATGGATACAACGAACACACATCCAAGTACTTGATCTTCTCCCCACAAGAAAGGTCTGTTTCGTGGAAGAGCTTGATACAATTTGTACGCCCGCCAAAGAATGCATCCCTGGGACTGAGAGGTTCCTTGGTATAACACCTCGTGCCGGAGTACAAATTGGTGCAAGTCCTTTTCTGTGCGTTTCATTGCATTAAACATACACTCCCACATCTCTACGACCGTGTAGCCGGCATTCTTAAACTTTTCCAAACAAGCCATCGTCGCTTCATATCGCGTCTCCATGGTCTCGTGGGGACTATTTTTGACAGGGGTGGCCCTATCAAAGTAGCAGAGAGGGCACCCGTGCCAATAACAGACCCAGAACTGGAAGACGGTGGTGGTACCTCCAGCTTTAACGACGCCGTCTACACGGCGTCCTAACACATATTCCTCACGGCCGTTACCCGCATGAAGAATAGAGACACCGCGCTGATGGGCCTCCCAGCAGAGCCATCGTACAGCGACGTGCGACTGTTGGTCTGCACACCGATAGCCACCGTTAGGGATAATACCGATAGTATTCTCCTTAAGATGACTTCGGCGGTAAACCAACATGGCCGCTCCAGCTATCGTACACGCCTCTCTGAAACAATCCACCTTTGCTTTCTCCACGAGCATGTCTCTAAACTTCAGGCAGGCCTTCCGTAGGATCTCTACATCTTTCACACAATACAGTTCCTACTCGCGTTTAAAATCAAAGACATAATTTTCTTTGACCAACGCGTCATACCACTTCTCAAAGTGCTCCTTTCCCTCAACTGACATCTCGCCGATGCCGTAGTCCTCCTTTGGCGGCAAGGGACCCCTATACCCCGCGTTTGCTTTTTTATTGAAAAAATGGGGGAAATGTCCCTTGGCCAAAGACTCGTCCAGTCAAAAAGTTTTGGGCAATTTGGACAGCGACATTGGGAGAAAGTTCAGCGAGTCAATAAAGTGGAGCGGGCCGTAACGCATGGACATGATTTTCCCACCGTTCATTATAAGTTCTGGAGTCCATTTCTTTACCTCCATCATGTATCTTAAAATAAAATTACCATCATAGGATTTAGCGTTATGGCCGAGGAGGGTGATATCCTTAAATTTTGAAGCTTTAATTTGTTCTATAAATTTAAAAAATTGGGCCATCGTGGTATCACCCTTGAATATGCGAGTCCTATCGCCCCCGCAGTCGGTGCGATGATAGTAATTTGCATCTATATGAACACAGGCCTTACAACACGTTTGCACGACACAGAGGTTAGGTTCGTGCAGGTACGTGCCTGCCGCACCTTGAAGAGGCGTTTCTTGTCTGCATTCAAAATCATAGAATACAAACATGAAATTGCTCTTTTCCAGTGATGGCTTTGACGGGTCCTGCTTCATATAACAGAAATGACCAAAAGGACGATGGGTCTCGCATACTCTACAAAAAGTCTCATAACACCTATGTGAATAATTTGATCTTTCCAAACTGAAAAATTGCCCGCATACCTCACAAACCCTTTTGACATCACAGACCGATCTGTGACCGCTGAAAAAACCGGGACGTTTATGGTTATCAAAGCACGTCTGGTTTGTGAACCAAGGCCCACAGTCTTTACAGACCACAGCTCGGCCTCCGCTACAAACCGCTTTAGAGTAGCACTTTTTGCACGCGGATTCACACGTGTGTTTGTTCTTATTACTGAATGGCACACGGCATTCGCGGCAAAAGTACGAGCACTTAAATGCGGCTGTCAACGATGTTATGACATCAAAATGGTTTTGCTTATCGTCGTGAAAATACAAATCAAGGTGCCCCTTAAAGGAATGTTCGGAGGGAGTAGGCCCCTCATATAGGACCTGTCTCCCCCGACGTTCCCTGAACACTGTGATTTTGTATTCGGAAAGGTATGCTTGAAATGGTTTCAGTTCACTGAGTCCACCATATTACGACCCATTTTGATTTGTCTAAAGGTGTTCATGTCCATACATCCTGGTTCTTTTTTATTGGCACATATAGCTTTGGCGACAACCAATGCACGGGCAAGGCAAAGTGTGTCGCCATTTTGAATCGTAATGATCCCTTGGTTTTTACGACTATATGTTCTAGCGGGAGAGAGTTTATCACAATAACGTGCACTCCCGCGAGGCTCCTTAAAGTGGCAGAGTTTAACGTACAGGGGTGCAGTACTCAAAAACAAAGTATTACTCTGCAACACGTGAATTACGTTATCAAGCACTGCTCTAGCGTCTAGCTGGTCTGCTTGCCTAAATGAGACATACACAGGGCTTAACGTAGAGTCAGTGCTACTCAAAAGCAAGCCTACGTGATCATCGGCGCTAACTCCGTGGTCCTGCAGCCGATGGAGCAAATTAGTAATTTGTTCTTCAAGCCAGCTTAATGCGTCACGATCGCTTGCTGGTGCACCAAGTTGTACTGTAATTTCTCTACCAGTATAAAAGAAACGCCTCAATTGTTTAATCCTCTCTTCAACGATGAGGAGAGGGACGCCATTTTGCAATGTTCCACCTACCTGATTTCTCGGGCCACTAATTCCTGGTTGCGGGGCTGAAAATGGTCCTGCAGTAGCCGCCTCCACGCTCCCTGTCTGCCGCGCCGCAACCGGGGCTTGAACCCCGTCTCCCTGGCGTAGAGGCAGGGGTGAAGCTGTTCCGGCCTGCGGGGAAACCGGGGCTCGAACCCCGTCTCCCGGGCGATGGGGCGCTGCGGGTACGTCTGGGTGGAGGTGTCCCATAGCTGGTGGTGGTGCGAGGGGGATGGTGGTGCAATTTCCTTCCTCCAGTTGCTCTATAACACACACACACACGCGTAAAATATAACATGTAAGTTAATCTAACTCTATGAATGGTTAAACCTACAAGGAATCGAACCCGGCCCCTTCGCAAGAGTGTAATAAATACACAGTCCATGAGTGTTAATCTATTGCTATGAAGGGCTGAATTTGCAGGGAACCGAACCCGGCCCTTTCACATATGTTTAATAAATACACAGTCCATGACTGTTAAACATACAGGGAATCGAGTCCGGCCCTTTCACCAGTGTTTAATAAATACACAGTTCATGACTGTTAAACAAACAGGGAATCGAATCCGGCCCTTTCACCAGTGTTTAATAAATACACAGTTCATGACTGTTAAACAAACAGGGAATTGAGTCCGGCCCTTTCACCAGTATTTAATAAATACACAGTCCATGACTGTTAAACAAACAGGGAATCGAGTCCGGCCCTTTCATCAGTGTTTAATAAATACAGTTCATGACTGTTAAGCATACAGGGAATCGAGCCAGGGATCCTTCGCAATGTGTGTGTAGTAAAATACAGTCCAAGGCATTTAATCTATCCCCATGCAGGGCTAAATATGCAGGGGAATCGAACGCGGGACTTATTTTAGCACTATGAAAGCATAAACACGCATTTTCGCCGATGCCCTGGAATCAAACCCTGGACCTATCTCTAATTAATAAATAAAAAAAATTCCCGCTGAATATTATAATTTTAATCCGTTGAGGTAGGACACAAAGTTTATTTATCGTTTTATTCCCCCCCCCCCTAAAAAATATTAACACCGCTTTCACAAAAAACTTCTGACTAACATAGCATATTTTAAATGTAATATATAACAACAGGTAATTAAAGAATTAAAGATCTTTACATTTTTTAACAAAACTGTGAAACAAGTGCTGGCAACCCGAAACATAAACATGTGATTTTTGAACTGTCATCCAGGTAAAAAAAAACCTAGGAAGCGAACCCGGGACTTATTTTAGCACTATGAAAGCTTAAACGCGCATTTTCGCCGTTGCCATGGAAACAAACCCTGGACCTCTCTCTAATTAATAAAAAAAAAATTCCCGCTGAATATTATAATTTTAATCCGTTGAGGTAGGACACAAAGTTTATTATACGTTTTATTCCCCCCTAAAAATATTAACACCGCTTTCACAAAAATTTCTGACGAACATAGCCGCAAAATGGCATTATATTACGCAAAATCAATAGCGTTCAAAAATTAAAAATAAGTACTTTTAAAATATTGTTTCGAGTCGGACAAAAAAATAAATGAAATATTATGAGAAAACTTAAGTTTACATTATTTTAAATGTAATCTATAACAACAGGTAGTAAAGATCTTTACATATTTAACAAAACTGTGAAACAAGTACCGGCAACCCAAAACATAAACATGTGATTTTCGAACTGTCATCCAGGTAAAAAACCTATCGTGAATGGAATATAGTCACTGTGCTCCTAAAAACGGTCAACTTAGACCGTTAATAACGGATTGGAAAAATTTGGGCTGATTTCTCTAGGTTATAAATGGCCCTTGAGAGCAAAGAAACCAAACAAGAGGGAGAGAGAGATAGAGAAAGAGCCTGTTAAGATTGACTGAGAGGCACTCGGTCGGGTTTCTCTCTCTCTCTACGATGTCTTAACACAAGCCGGTAAAAATAGAAGAATAAAGGTTTTTAAGTGTATACTAGTACAATTCGATCTCGGGATGATATAATGGCGTTTGTGCGCGCGCGCGCGAGAAATACACATAGACTATTTTCAAACTAGTGGCTACATGTAGCATGTACTTACATAGCAGCTGGTCGAGGGCGTCCAAATCTGCCCAAACAGACGGGGGAGCATTTCCCGCGACGCTGTGTGCCTCAGGCGTTAGGGGAGGCGGCGAGAGGATGCCCGGGGGTGTGGTTAGGCCCCTCGGGAACGGCAGAGGACTTGCGGCCGCCCGGGTTTCCTCTGGCTGGGACATCGCGACGCTGGCAGACAGTCCGTCATCCAATCCCTGTGGGTCCCAGTAGTCTGAAATTAAAATAAATAAATATTAATTAGCATTTAGGGGGTGGGTGGGGAAAAAAAGCACCGACACGTCTCTAATATATATATCGTAGACTGTTAAATTACCCATAGAGCATTGCTCGCCCACGACGCACACGCCATTTTCTCCAAAGATTTGCAATTGGTCTAAATTATTGGGATCCTGAGGTTGTTCCGCCATGGCAACCATCGGGGGCTCATCAACTAGCAAAAAAAATAACACCATTGTACGCCACAGATGTATTAAGCAAAAAAATCATTAAAATACACTAAACGATTTAAAAAAACATACCTGATTGTATATAGTTTTCTAGCGATTCGAAGCTCATCTTGGTGGTTACGGCACTCAATTACAAATTTAAATGACCGATTGTGATGATTTGAGCTGTATTTATAACCAGCTCAAAGGGGCTTGCCGGTCTAAATACATAAGGGTCTCGGCGCATGCGCAGAGACTTATTTTTTCACTCGGCTTCTATCCATCGACTCGGATGGACGTGGCTGCTTCTGTTCCGTCAATAGTCAGTAAACGTTACTAGGTGTAAGTTATTAGTAACTAGCTTTTTACCTATCGCTGCTTCGCCCTCAATAATTTACATCTTTTAATTTTTAACTAAACTGTTTTGGTCCTAAGTCTAACTTTTTTTTTAATATCTATGCGTTTTTTTTCTCTGTTCTAGCTGTAAATAATTTTGCCGTATTTTAATTCTAACTTTTAAATATTTCGTAATAAAGTTATCAGTTATAATTTTTTTAAATTTTTAACTTCATAATTAGTAAGATAATTAAATAATTTAAATTTAAAAAATTTTGAACTACATAGCTAAAATAACATCATGAATCTACGTCGCACTAATTTTATCTGATGCTTGATGCACGTATAAACCACTCAATTGTTTTGATAACGCTCGTTAAGACGGGTACCTGCTAGATGGCAGAAAAAGTAATATTTTTCTGTCAGTTATAAATATTAACTAAGAGTGGATAAAAGTGATAGCAAAATAAAGCATTAAATTTTTATTAAATAAATCTTAAAATGTATTTATTAACTATGTTTTTTGTGAATACTGTAGTACTTTTTGATATTAGTGTCCCTGGTTATTATCCTTCAGCTACACTAAGACTTGGGTGTTGCGCTGTGCAACCCAGACAAAGACACAATTAATAATTTCTAAAATAGGGTTTGGGCAAATAAATACCATTCCTTGCCAAGGTTTGACCTAGAGACTTTTTGATACAAATCGATAACGCCAGTTCAACTGGAAACTGCCTCTGTCACAAAATAAAGGGGGTGTAAGTGCTTACTAGCACCAAATCTATTTTCATTATCAAACATAGTCATACATTCCTTTGAGATTAATATTTGTGTCCAACTCTGTCTCCGATAGATGGGTTTCATTGCAAAAGTCCTGTTTAGTGTTCAAGTTTCTAATGAGCATTTATTATACTGTTTATTTTTTTAACTTTTTAAGTGGCATTACCGAGCTTATAATACAAATTTAAAACTGTTATGGATAGTTGTATTTTTCCTCCTCATCCTCAAAGTGGATTGGGTCCACAATAATGTAACAACGCGTCTCTCTTGATGTAATACTAAATATTTAATTTATTTTAATAACCTCCTTACTACGCGGATACAAGATTTTGGTGTGAGAAATTTTTTATATATTGGTTAGGCTCAAACTATTCCAAAAGTTTACGTGAGCTATTGAGTCTTGTGTCAATATTTCCTCTAGCCCTTCTATTATTTTTTAATTCAAGCTATAAATGTTTTTCAATAATTATTATTCATTGCCCTCGAATCTCAGTCGGGTGAACTGGGGGTGGTTTTCCACTCTCCCTCCACAAAAAAGCGGGTTCACTTCCTCTAATTCCTAAATCCTTTAATGTAATTAGTACTTAAAGCGTATAACCCGAACGGGTAGTAAGAGGCGGTGCTAAATATTATTATTATTATTATTATTATTATTATTATATAGTCTCTCAAACTCATACATTTACTTATTTTCCAAACACCCTGTAACGAACAGCGGGGTTGGCGAATCTTTCTGTTTACGACGGCCATAAACCCATCCTTCATTTATCCCTTTGTGGCTGGTTATGGGCGGACGAGAACGAATTGACAATGAGTTTTGGAATGCTTCGTTCGTCTATTTGGGAGTTGCATGAGGTAATATTCGGTGTGTACTGGGAAGTATATACTGAGACCAAAATGACGGATTCGTGATAGACATATAAAAAAAAAAATCTACAGCCTTTGAAAGAATTATAATTACTTTGAAGGCCAATGTAGTAAGTTTTAGTATGTTTTTTTTAATTATTGAAAGCATTTTATCTCTGTTTTCATCCTTAATAGAGGTGTTTTTTTTTCTATTAGGCGTGAACACTTTTAGTTTTATAAATAATAGACGTTTTCCTAGGAGATATGCTTAGTTTAGTTTTATAACTAATATAGGTGATTTTCTTTCATCTTGGGAAGGTTGATTTAGAGGAAGTTAACCCGCATTTGCGTGGGAAAAAAACCTGGTTCGCACGACCGAGATTCGAACATTGGTCGATTGATGAACACGCTTTTGTTCAACTAAAATTAAAATATTTTGTACTTGCAAGAAATACGCCGTTAAAATGGCGTTTCATAAGGTCCTGGGTTCGATGTCTGTGGGGGGAAAATTGATTTTCGGCGATTTCAAAACAAAATTAAGATAGGTTTGTTTTCATCTTGGGAAGGCTGATTTAGAGGAAGTTAACCCGCATTTGCATGGAGACAACTCTTAACCACTAGCTTGTATAGATGGAAAATATTTTGCTTCTAAAATTGATAACACGCTACTATTGTGAAAGTTGCAGACTTGACGTATGAGTTATTCTAGTATTTCAAAACTAAATTAATTAATAGACGTGAAATAAACTCCGAACCGCTTTTATTTTGCATTCAATAAATACACAACAGTTACCGATACTTTCAGCGATTTCAAAACAAAATTAAGTTAATTGATACGCGTTTTTTTTATTCTCTCTAAATTTGTAGAGCCAGGGTTTGTAAAACTTTTTTTTTTTTTTTAGCTTTCTTCCTAGTTATTTACAAAGTGTTTGAAACGGCCTTCAAGGAAGAAAGGCAATAGCACGCTGGGAAGTTTTTATGACGAGGGCAGCGACTCCCTTTGTTCATGACAGGCTCTGTGGGGTTGACAGTGATTCATGTGTCCCCTATTTGCGGGATGTGGCAATTATCAGAATTTCAGCTCTGTGGGGTGAATTCCGGAAGTGAAAGCTGAGGGGGGAAGGGTTGAACACACACCTGCGCTCACGATATATTCTTGTCCTGACTCGTCTGCCCGGCAACTTGGCGCCCCGATGACCTCAATATCTATTCTTGTCTACACACGCACTGTATGCCCATCAACCTGGTGCCAGGAGGGGGGGAAGTGAAAGCTGTGGAAAAGGGTTGCACACACACCTGCTATTCTTGTCTCAACTCGTCTCTAAGCAAGAATCAACTGGTTTTTTTTTAAGCCTGGAGGGGGGAAAACCAACAGCGGAGTGAAGGAGAAAGTTGGCATTACACGACTGAAGCTCGATAGAGAAGGGTCGCAGCACCTCGGCAACCATGAATAAAAACTCCGACATCCCCCATCCTACCTTTGATAGAAAAGGGTCTCAGCAGCCATGGCGCGAGGAACGCCTAACTCCAACCAACACGGCTGCCGTGAATAAAAATCCTATCAATTAATTAACAATAATCAATTAACGATAATTATTCACCAACATGTACGTGGTTGGAGGGGAGGGGAGGAGGGCTAAGCCAATCAGAGGAAAGTAGGTCAGGGGAGGGGGAAGGGGGGAGGGGAAGCCGGGTGTTTTGACCCGTTGGCGGAAGTGGTGATCTCATACGCCACCCTAACTACTCCTATGTTACTCGCTGATAATTTAGCTTTATATTGGTGAAAGAATTTTAAAATCTGTCCAGTAGTTTTTGAGTTTATCCATTACAAACAAAAAAACAAAATATCAAATCTTTCCTCTTTATAATATTAGTATAGATAGTCCAGAGATCTTCATTGAGCTCAATTACACTGCTGGTTTTCGGATTTTCTGCTGTGCCTAAGACTTCTCATGTTGGTGTAGGTTTTAACTTCTGCTACCATTTCAAATCCTTGGTTAAGTATTTGACTGAATTCTTGTTTATAAATTTGACTAACAGAAGCTGTAGTATCTTCTCTTACCCTTTTCCTACAAATGAACTTAGTTTTTTCAATTTCAACTTCAGCAACATTGCGTTTACACTGATGAGGCGCAGATTCCAAAACGACGTTCTCTGAAGTAGTTTTCAGTCGACCCAAGCATCTGTAAAATTTAACCTAACCAAGCAAAGTATAATAAAGGAAGTATATTAAATATTTTTACAACACACAATTTTAACTTCGAACATTTTGAAAAGCTCAAAAGTTTCTGTTTATCTGAAATAATAAAAAACTTGCAAATTATTTCACATTTCATTATAAATACAATTAATTTTTACCTCTTTGATCTCTGTTTAGTGCATCTCCAATGCCGAACGTTCTCCTTTGTATTTCAGTGTAAGCAATATCTATACCCATCGAGGATAAGTGAAGGCTTGCCCTTACACGTCTGGATTTCTTCCATTATCACAACTCACAAGCACAGTCAAAGATAGATTGAACAGGTGAAGGTTGGTGTCTTGTCATTTAGAGACTTTCAACCCGGAGTCACCGCTGATACAATGCATTGGTATTTCCGTAACTATTTTTAAACCCGTGAAGGGTTGTTGACTTGTAAAGGGCGCCTGTCAACCCTCGTCTTGAGGTAAGGTGGCTACTTACACGGGTGTCAACTAACACGTTGGCTACTTATACGGAATCGATATTTGAACACACACATAGCCTATAAGGACACAAACATGTTTTGGTTGTGATCTTCCTCCTGCCCACAATTTATAAGCAAAGGGTGTCCAAATTAATGTATATACTCAATCGAGTTAGGTCATATTCGGCTTTATACAATTAATATAAAGATTTGAACAAAACTCATCAAAGTATGCATGTCTTTACTCGCAACACCATACTTTAAAATTAGCAGGATCAATCCTGCTGAAAGTGTTGAGAGGTTTGAAAAGATAAATAAATGGTACAGTGCACCGCACAGACGTTCCCTTGTGAGTTCCAGACGACAAATTATGAAAATTTGTTTCCTAATTGTAATATACAATGGACGTAAACCAACTCTTGGCTAGTTACTATATGAGAAAGTATGTAAGATTGTGTTGTTCTATTAATTTTTATTTACGTTAAAATGTTTATAAAGTGATAGTTTTCCATTAATTTATCACAATAAAAATACTGTAAAAAATGTTTCTAAGCAAAAACAAAATATTCAGTTATTTTAGGAGATATAATATAGCTCTTATAATTTATAAATGACAACTTATTAACTTAGAAAATTTAAGTGTTTACTCAAATTGAAACTATACCACCAAAAAAAAGACGAAAGCAGAATTTATCTGTTTTTTCTTGGGTATTATATATATATATATATATATATATATATTATATGTATATATATATGAGAGAGAGAGAGAGAGATGTCAGTGGCACACACAAGAGACGGAAAACTGGGAATTGGTCTCCCCCAAGACTCAATGGAAAGTTGTGTTCCTCAACAACCTGAAGGTCCACATCTCGCGTATTTGTCCTTTTCCGGGTAGGCTTGCCAGAAATACTTGACTCATCTTTGTCTACTGGCAAAGACCGATACAACTTGGCTGTCATGAGCTTCCCTTGTCCAGCCTTGTTGCTGATGAGCATGCATGGATCATCCTTGGAAAGATAATCAATTGCACACTCCTCCGTCAACCCTTTGAAGCCTTTCCGTGCAACAGTAACAATTACGTTCCTCACTCGCTCAAAATCATGCAACTGCTGTATCTCACCATAAATTGGGGGCATTATCTCATTTGAATTTTCCAAAATGAACCCTTCTTCCTCTTCGCTCCACTCTGTGCCTGGTAAAGCGTTTGTCGCAAAGGTTCTTCTCCTCAAAACATCTGGAGTTAGTGGATCACTCAGGATTACAACAAAGTTCTTAAGCACATCTATTGTAATCGTCTCTATTCGTATCTCTCTGTCTGTCATTAAATAAGGTGATAGTTAAAATATCGAGCATTAAAGATGTGTAGAATGCATAAGCTCAGTGTATAGACAAGCTACCGACTGAGCTAACGTGTCGGATGAAAAAGACTACTCCATTAATAAGATAAATGTTAAATACTTATTATTTAGAAAGGACGCTGGTGAAATGGTGTTGTTAAAATTTCCAAAATTAAATAGTAAATAACTTTTCAGTCTGGTAGAAGATTGAATTTTTTCAGGCCGGTATAAGAACCATCCCATATAATATACATTAGGGCTTGATTAATAAATTTGTAAAACGAAGTGGTAAATGGGGAGTGGAATTCCCTAAATATTTTCCAATCTAATATAAATCATACTTTTTGGTGTGATATCAAATAAAAGTTCGACATGTAAGAGTCGAATGACGTAAGAATACATACAATTTGAAAATTTAAGCCCGGGAAACGAAAGAGTTCGAAAATGATACAGATACTGTAGAACACTACTTATCTGTGTGATTTTTACCCCTTTCAACCTTTATACCCTTTTTATATTTACTATGTGTGCTTTTTGCCCTCCTTAACATATTTTCACTTTTCCTTTCTATACACTTAAACTTTTTTTAAAAAAACTTACTACATAACCTTTAAAAATTAATTTGATTTAATTTCCACCCTTTTTAATCTTTTTATTTACCATAAACTATTTTCCCGGGCAAAGCTGTACTTCATGCTAGTAATATATAAAAAATAAAGTGGGTGTAGGTGTATGTTCAGAAAAATCTAAGCCCCTTCGAGATAAGATGAAATATTGAAATTTTCAAGATCTTTAGAAGGACCACCTTATTTAACGAAGAAAATTTCAAATTTGGGCTACATAACTTGGGGGAGGGGTTTAAAATAAGAGAGAGAGAGACGTTTTAACTTAGATAGAAAATTGAAATTTGGGAAGAAGGTATTGGGACCACTCCAGAGAATCAGATAATTGTTAAAATTTCAAATTTATGAGTTAAATCCGTGTCTCCCCGCCTGCGACTGAGTCCCGAGACTCTCCGGTCACCCCTTTTTATAGCCTATGGCTGGTGGGTCATCGGAAGGTCCCGGGAGGGACAGCCAGAGGCGAGAAGACACAGCGGTTGTTGCCTTTATTGACTAATAGGAAGGTACATGTTACAAATATAATAGGTCCAATTTATCCTTAGGAATGTTCTTCAGATCGATGACCGCCGCTGTTGGTCCCTCTCTCTCCAGGATGTCCCTAATGACATCCCGGGACGGACGGACGGTCTGCTGGGTTCAATACGCTGGGAATCCAATATGTGTCGATCCAGACGTGCCTTAGGACGTGGGCTACGTGGAAGTGTAAATTGTGATTTCCATAGTTTGCTTGGTACTGTGCAAGGAGGAATTATATAAATGCTAGCAGCCGGATGTTGAACGTCCTAATTTGAATAGTTTGATATAGTACAAAGAATGGATCAGCTTGCTAGTAATTAATACATGTGAGATTATTTCACCCTAAACCATTATTTGAAATAAGTCTCTTCTCTAGCCTCCTCCCCAGTAAACACAATATAATATTTAGTCACAAAATAATGTCTAGTTATCTGAACAATTATTATGTTATGGTCAGATAAATGAATTGAGCGTTGAACAATGACGTTCAAGTAGTGGCCAAAAAAACTTTTGCTTGTATAGTATTTGTTTAAAATAAATTAATAAAATTGCACAGCATTTGTCAAAACAAAAAAACTATGTAACATAAAACATATTTGTAGTTGTCAACACAAAATTGATATTTTAAATACATAAAAATGCACACAAGTTTGAAAAACAATAAATTCAAAGGGGGAATTAGTCATAAATGTTAACGCTAAGTCAATATACTATTTTTTTAAATCTCGTAGCTTATGGAAACAGCTGTTATTTAAAAATGGATCTCCACTAATTAAACCCCCTTTAACATTAGCCCTAATCTTTAGTTTACTTTTTAAAATCACCGTAAATATATATATATATATTTACCTAATGAGATTGCACGAATAAAATATTTAATAATGTTTTAGAAATAAACAAACACATATCTTTTGACATTATCTATTTGACATCTTTTCTAATCAAAAGAGGGGTGGTGGTTCTACGCTCAAAGCTCCTCAATTTGTTGATTCATGTAAAGTTATTTTTTTGAAATGAGAAGAACAATATGCATATTTAAAAAAACTATACAAGTTAGCACAGATAGCTATTTGGCATTTTAGTAAGGTTTTCCCTAGCTCCTATGATGAGCACAACACATTAGATAAGGCCCTGCTCGACGTTCTTCGACTTAATTTTTAGCTCATTGCCTTACTAACCGTTCGGGCTATACACATTTACTCCCGCTAATAGGATAGGGGGATGAAGGTAGAATGTAGGTGAAATGTACCTGTACTTGCATATATAAATAAAAGAATAACATTTAGAAAAAGTATCTCGAGAATGACTGGCTGCGAAATGAACTCCGATCTCCCCGTTGCCAGTAGGCTAGACTAAATGAGACTTGCATTTAGTTTACGTGCTCACTAGTGCAGCCATGAATGATTTTAGTTGAGATTTTTATTCCTATTCTCGAATAATATTTGGTTTTGTGTTTGTGGCGCTATCTTTATACTTTAGCATTCAATCATATAATAATGCAATTTTGTCGACTTCGCTGGTCTTGGAGTAAAGTGCTCGCCTCAAGAGTCGGTGTTCGTGGGTTAAAACCCCGCTGGGGTCAAAGGATTTCTTTCGAGTGATAACAATTCATAGCATAACTTCTTTTGGAGGGAAAGTAAAGCCATCGGTCCCATGTTGACTGTGGTATATAAGATAACCTTGTAATGTTTCTGAAAATACATTTCCCGGTAAAATTGTTAGGCCCTTTCGATCTCACTCATAGAAATTATCGTGTGCTTATATAATCACTTGGTTCAGAAAGCGCACGTTAAATACAACAAATAAATAAAACTGGTAGTTTGACCTGTTCCTTACCCACGCAATAAAAATTCAAATGACATCAAAATAAGACGTTTAACATCAAACCAATTATTGTCATTAATCCGGCCCTGCCACTATCCATTTGTTTTATACACATTTTAATTATAATAACGGAATAGAGCTAAATAAAATATATATTTATAGTAAGGGTATCCTCATTTGCGTGGAGGAACCGTGGATAAACACTTAGGGAAGAACAGCCCTCGGTCCACGTGGATGAGATTTGAACCAAGAACTTCCAGCTACGAGCAAACCAAACATGATCCTGAAACTTACCTCGCGCACCCAACGATTCAGATCTATTGGATAATGGTTCGATAAAATATATCTTTAAAATATTTATTAGTGTTGTGCTCTATGAGAACATTTTCTTTGGAACTTAATAGTTTTAGTTCCTACGTTGTATGAAATAAACTATTAATATTTCTAGTTAAGAGTTACAAATGAGAAAACGTGTTTATTATTACTATTATTAAACTATTAGGAGTGAGGATGTATATATTGTTAGCTAATCTAAATACCCGTTTCATATTCGATATAGATCGAATTTAAATTCCAACACTTGCAAAGGAATAGCTATTTCATTTGTTTGTTTGGAAGTAGTGGGGGGGTCGTTTCAGATCAGTCATTTATACATAAAACTGCCTATATGTCAGAGCGTTTATATCGAAAACGGTATATATTTGGGGGGTCGTTTCGGATCAGTCATTTATACATAAAACTGTCTATATGTCAGAGCGTTTATATCGAAAACGGTCTATATTTGGGGTTTTTTTTTACCTCTCCCGCCCCCACCCTCCCGCCCCTTCCTCCTGCCCCTCCCCCCAACAAACCCTGGACGTAATTAATTAATTAATTGGTAAGATAGAGGCGTTGGAGTTATTATTGGTAGGATAGAGGTTTTTTTTATTCATCAATTAGGGCGCTGTAGTTTATTTGCTGAAGCATAGAGCCACCCGGGGCTCGCGCTCCACGTCTTTCTCCTCCGGATGCCCGATAGTAAATGACACAAGCTTCTCTGGCAGGGGCTCGCTGCCTTCTGATGACCAACTCAGCCTTTCACTATTATACATAAAACTGCCTATATGTCAGAGCGTTTATATCGAAAACGGGGAGTTTTAGAGCGTTGTGGGAGCATGAGACAAGAGGCACCAACCTCTCACTATGACTGTCAATGATATAATGAACATTGGCTCTATGACGTACTCACCTCCAACAGTGGCAATCAGCCTTTCACTTTTCCCTCCCCACCCCTCCCCCAGAGCCGGGGTTGTTCATCCTGGTTTTCCCCCTCCCCCGGTCATTCCTCCTCCTTCGTCACCCCGACGCCAGCCTGCCGGGGTGACAAGTGACCTCGATAACCTTGGGTTTTCCCAATGACGTAATCATTGCGTGTTATGTCGCAACCCTGGCGCCGGGCTGGCGGGCAGACAAGTTGGGACAAGAATAGATAGTGACTTCAGCAACCTGGGTGTTTCCAATGACGTAATCATTGCGTGTTATGTCGCAACTCTAGCATCTCTAATTATGCACAATCAGGGGCCTCGGAATCCACAGTTAGGGGGCCACTACCCTTGTCACAAGTCAACTAAAATTGTTTGTTTGGTAGCGTCTGTCGAAATGCATGGAAATGTTCCTCCACCCACAGCTCTCGGACCGGACTACCTGGGTATTTTCTTATGACGTAATCATTGCGTGTTATGTCGCAACTCTAGCATCTCTAATTATGCACACTCAGGGGCCTCGGAATCCACAGTTAGGGGCCACTACCCCTGTCACAAGTCTACTAAAATTGTTTGTTTGGTAGAGTCTGTCGAAATGCATGGAAATGTTCCTCCACCCGCAGCTCTCGGACCGGACAACCTGGGTATTTTCCTATGCCGTAATCATTGCGTGTTATGTCGCAACTCTAGCAGCTCTAATTATGCACAATCAGGGGCCTCGGAATCCACAGTTAGGGGCCGCTATCCCCGGCACCAAGGTATACTAAAATTGTTTGTTTGGTATCGTCTTTCTCAATGCATGGATGTGTGTAACAGGCACGGACCGGAGGAGTAATTTAGAATGGTTCCAGCGTTTATGTGGTGTGAGGGAGTGTATAAAACCACCATCCCCCTTAGAGATATATGAATCCACTGCCTCCAACTGCCATAACGTGTACCCGACCCTCCCAATACTTCTTAAACAAATAAATGTAATGTTTCCGTACATAAAAAAAAATGCATAAGTAATGACCGTAAATATATATCAGGGCTGAATACATGGCGACAGTTTGGTGGGTCGTCAAGACAAGAATGATGGCGCCAGGTTGGCGGGCAGACAAGTCAGGACAAGAATTTATCGTGACCTCGACAACCTTGGGTTTTCCCAATGACGTAATCATCGCGTGTTATGTCGCAACCCTGGCGCCAGTATGTCGGCACAACAAGACGAGTTGAGACAAGCTTAAATATCGAGGTCATCGACACGGGCGCCAAGTTGGCGGGCAGACAAGAATATATCGTGTGACGTCAAACGAGGGAGGGTGGGGGTGGCTATAAAGAGGGGTGCCCACTTGGTTGTCTATTTATAAACGTTTGTAGAGCGGGCCAATATGGACAAGTTACAGCAGCTGGTAAATATCGTCGACGCGGTGCAGACCGTCAAATTGTGTGATCTAGCCGTAGATCAAAAGTACTCGGTTGATAAATTAAAAGCCGTCAATACAAAGTTCGGGAGACGCCTAATAGCCTATTTAGACGGTGAGTTTTGTGTATTTTTACCCTGCCGGTTTGGTACTCTTACAGATGAAGACGTGTGTGAGTTAAATAAAGAAAAACTGGCATTTACCTGCGCCGGAGTAAAACCCGGTTCACCTACCATTGTGAACTTTGAACGCGTTTAAGAGACACGGCAGTTAACAACAACGGGCAGCGGAGCACTCTACAGAACGTTTAGCTCTCAGGTACGCTCACCATGCTTCGATCCGGCTATATTAATTTAATGTTTGTGGGCCATACGATGGAGGGACGTGCCTATATGACGGGAGAGAATGTTCACAGTGTGGCGGTGAGTGATAGACAAGTAATTTACAAAGTAGAGGAGCGAGGCTACATAGAGTTTTGTGACTCTACCTGTCACACGATACGAGCGACGGAAGTACTACCCTACGAGAGAATCGTGGAAACGTATATGTGTGATGTAACGTGCGCCGTTTACAATTTCCGCAAGGGGGACGTGGTAGCTGTGTTACCCGACCTCCACCGCCGCCCTTCCGAGCTCCACACCAGCCGTCACCGTACTTCACGCCGCCGCCGCCGCCACCCTCAGAGAGACAGCCGTACACAGCCCCAGAGTCACAGCCGTACCCAGCCCCAGAGTACCCACCACCAGAGTCGTCTACCTACCAGACGTCACAGGCGTACCCGTCGTCAGAGTCGTCTGTCTGCCCGTCAGTAGAGTCACCTGCGTGCCCACCGTCCGAGGCGTCTACCTACCAGGCGTCAGATTCACTGGCGTATCCACAGTCAGAGTCGCCTGTTTACCAGCCAGCAGAGTCACCACCGCCGGAGGTAAAGTCTGAAGAACCTGTAAATCTCGAGGATTTAACAAATTACAAAAATTATTCAAATGTTAAAATTATAGGTGAAACGCACGCCGACTACATACTCGGTCTGGGCAGTTTCGGTAACGTTTTCCTTCCAAAGTCAATATATTATTTGGATTGTAAGCGCTTTAAATCTAAAGCCCGCTGTATGATATATCTCGGAGGACAAAGTGTGATGTTTAAAAGTGAATTAATAAACTAGACGTACTCTGCTGCTGTCATCGGAGCTAGTGGTGAAATTTTGAAAAAAAACGTTAAGAGCTAATGTTTATTTCTTTTGCTGCATCTCCAATTGACATTATGCCGTTTAAATGCTGCGTTTGTGATGGATCCTACGCAAAGCTATCCAATCTTATTCGGCACAAAATTCAATATCATCAAACTGCTGCTCACCAGGATACCTGTTGGGACGAGAAGGTATTATGCAGGGCGTTAGACATGATCGAGAAAGAGGAATACAATCGTGTCAAGTGCTTAAACGAACTTGAGAAAAACAAAAGTTATAACGTTGTGCTACCGGAAGAGCCCGAACCTAATGTTATTGTGCTTGAGTTTGTTGGAAGAGTAAGATTGCCAGGTAAAAACTGTGGAGACATTATCAATATACACTCTAGCGTCTCTCAACGTGTCTTGAACTATTTTGGAGGTGACTCCTACTCATTTTCTAGATGGTAGATGTCTTTTATATGTATTGGTCAAAACACCTAAATAATATTGCTGCTTGTTGTGAATGTTTTAAATTAACCAATTGTTGATTGTCAATAAAATTGACTCCTACTCATTTTCTAGCTGGTAGATGTCTTTTATATGTATTGGTCAAAAGACCTAAATAATATTGCTGCTTGTTGTGAATGTTTTAAATTAACCAATTGTTGATTGTCAATAAAATTGACTCCTACTCATTTTCTGCCTGGCAGATGTATTTTTTATGTATTGGTCAAAAGACCTAAATAATATTGCTGCTTGTTGTTGTTGTTGTTTTAAATTAATAAATTGCTGATTGTCATTATAAAAAAACTAGCACTAAACTGTCGTTAATATTTTTAAATCTTCGGCTGGACAATCAAAGACCTGAAGGAGACGCCAACATTGTTGTGACTTAGTTTGCTATCCAGGGTTGAATTGCTTATCTAATCCATAATATATATTTACGAGTATATCTTACCCCCTTAATGTGAACAAACCAGTATATGTACTAAGATACATATGCAAGCCAAAGTTTCCAGGGTTCGATTCCCGCGTGCAGGTGTAATTTTTTTTTAAGAATATGATATGTATTAAAATGGTGAAGAAGAAAATGCTACATATAAAGGAGGAAGCAGCTTTCTCATCACGGTGTTAGGAAGACTGCCCGCTGCGCCAAGTGTCCAGAAAGAATGTATAACTCTCTCTCTCTGTGAAGGGAGACATGTATTTGTCTGTTAATCTATGTCGCGTGGTCAATGGTCAAGACGTCTAAGAAATCACTTGGCCACGAGGCGTTAGCATGTCTGTCTGTCCCCACCAGAGTCAAGTGTCCAGGCTTCGATTCCCTGTATGACTGAAAATGTTGGTTCAAGAGGGGGGAATGGGAACTAGTACACCAATTGAAACAAAGAGACGGTCTTACGCATGTCAGGGGTTCGAAACCCTATATTAGCCACATGTCATGATTTTTTTTCTGGGAGAGCGGATTCCGTAAGGTGCTTCCCTGTCTCACTCTCCATGCAAAAGTTGAGGTTCACTTCCATGTCCTTGCAATAAAAGTAATTATGTTGCTACCAACCCTATGTCAAATATGCTCCTTTGAGCTGGTGGTAATCATCCAGTGGACCAGGATTCGAACCCCTGTCCTTGTTCTCGTCACTGCGTGTGAAGCGCTAGGATGTCTACCCACGGCGACAAGTGTCCAGAAAGAATGTATCGCTCTCTCTCTCTCTCTGTCTGTGAAGGGAGACTTGTATTTGCCTGTTAATCTATGTCGCTTGGCTATTGTCAATGGTCAAGACGTCTTATGAATCAGCTGGCCGTGAGGCGTTAGCATGTCTGGCCACCGCGCCACGTGTCCCGGCTTCGATTCCCTGTATGACTGAAAATGCTGGTTTAAGGGGGGAACGGGCTTTGTACTTAACTAGACGGTCTTACACCCATAATGCTTGAGACAGAGCTTCTATGATAGTAGAGAGGGTGTAGACGTTAAAACGCAAAACATAACAGTTTTATAATATTTATCACCGCAACACTTAAACAAAAAAAATCACAAGTAATACACTTATGAAGATCTTGAAATTATGTTGTTATGTTTTAAATATGAAACTATATATGCGGACATAATATATATAACATTTACGCTAAACAAATTTTCCACTTCACAAAAATAATATATTTAACATATACAAAAACCCGCCTCAGTGGCGTAGTTGGTTAAAGCGCTCGGTGTAGTGAGCTCGGCTGCTGAGGACTGGGAAGATCGAGGTTCGAATCTCGGTCGGGTGAACTGAGCGTGGTTTTCCAAAAGCATTTACTGTCAGCATTTCTTATATTAATTAGAGCGTTCTTATTAATCAACTCTTCTGGTAATGGAATATAGCTGCAATCACCCAAAGGAATATATCTAGCTCTAAGTATTTCACACGGTCCTCGGACACACCACTTCCTTTGTGGCTGAAAGAAGATGCTGCTTCAATCATGTAAGTGCATGCATACTCAATCTGTGATTTTAATTCATCAGGACTTAGAGTGACCATGCACTGAGACTGAGCTTATAAGCTATATGAGCTTGTATTTATAGGATAGGAGAGAGGTGTGGGGTATAGACGTTAAAACACAAACATAATAATTTTTACAATATTTATTTGGTCATGAAAAAAAGTATATACACAGTGTAAAGTATACTGTGAATATTTACAATATATAATTATTAGTATAAACATAACTGGTTTTGTTTACAATATTTATTTACACACAGTGAAAAGTATACTGTGAATATTTACAATATATAATTATTAATATAGACATAACTGGTTTTGTTTACAATATTTATTTACACACAGTGAAAAGTATACTGTGAATATTTACAATATAGGGGGAATAGTGGCCTCGGTACTAAAAGAAAATAAATATATATGTGAATAGATTTAAAATAAAAATATATACAATCAGTCTATCATATTTGACTGAAAAAAATATATACAAACAATGTATTAGATTTAAAATAAAAATATATACAATCAGTTTATCAGAAAAAAAATATATACAAACAATGTATTAGATTTAAAATAAATATATATATATACAAACATTTGGCTAGAATTAAAATATATACAAGCAACTAATTGACTAGAAAAAAATCAGGTAGGCAGAGGACTGTACTGGCAAATAAAAAAATATAAAAAAGTAACCCGGGTGCATAAAAAAATATAAAAAAAATATGCTTGTTTTCATGCAGAAAAAAAATATGAAAAAAAATCTCAAATCTTTGAAAAATGGTATGTCAGTGGAACTGTCTAGAGTGAAAGAAAAAAAGATGATTATTCAGCCCGTCTAAATGATCACCTTTTATTCGTGGCGAGCTCGTTTACAAGGACTCTGATACCCAAACGGCAACGTATTAAAATCATCTGTTATCCGGCGTTTGGTGTACACGGGCCGGTAGACTTTAGTCTGCGAAACGGTACATACAGTCGCAAGACCTTTTCTTACAATTTTGTGCGGTATCTGTATGTATCTTTCCGCAGCCTGTTCGGTGACCATCGCTTTCAAAACTTCAAAATTAACATCGTTCCGGTTGCCATAGTTTATGGTGATCCCGCGAACCTTGCACACCGTTTTTGTTTTGGCAGGATCGCCGCCAACGCAAACTCGGTAAGCGTAATTTTTGGGACCGCCAGATACAAAGGCGCTAATGTAGCTTTCCGGACCGTAATCCTGAAGTTCATCAGTGAGGTCACCTAAAAAGTCTCCGGTCGGTGGACTCCAATCGCCGGGGCGTTCAGTGAATAGAACGCTATCTGTATCATGATATAAAACGCGGTCCCCCAATTGTTCAAGGATGCTGTATAAGTGCAACCTAGCAGTCGTGTAGCACGCCACCGCCACACTCGAGTTAGGGTTAGGGCGCAACGCGTCACGCGCATCCTTGTAATTGAGGAACATAACCTCATCATTTACATCAATCACGCTGTCCACGGTGATGTACGGATCCGTCAGGTACTTGTGGACGCCCTGATATTCGTTGACAACGGCTACGTGCGGTAAATCGGGTCTTTGCCCAAACTTTCCCCATAGTGAATTTAAAAAAAGTTTAGCCAGAGTGCGGAGACCAGGGTTTTTACAAACAGAGACGAAATCTAGTTTTACCCCTTCCATTTCCTCATAATTTTGAATGTAAGCTAACTTTTCCTCCTGTGAGGTACACCACTCTGGCCATCCGCTGGCTTCTTGTTTAATTTTCAAAAAAGTATCAATGTACCCGTGAAACAACCCTCCAGAACGCGTCTGATGGTCATAAACAGATACATTGTACTCCCACACTTCGTGCACTGCTTCAACGGTGTAGCCTTTCTCAACGGCTTTCCGGATCTCGTCAATCACCCAGACGCCTGTCAACTATCGATCTTTTTTGTCGTTGTGCTGACACGCGCCTTGGTTTTTCTCCTCTCCGCATTTCCTGCACAAGATGAACATTAGCTTGTCGTGCATCCGTGTAGGCAATACGGGCAGGAATAAATCTCGTGGAGGCGTCACTGTAACTTTGGCTATGCCTTCTACTTGATCTATAGACGGACAATTTGGTTCCAAGTGAATTTTGGGGTGGCCGACTGGGTATTTTTTGTACTTGCAAACGTATGGATACAATGAACACACATCCAAGTACTTGATCTTCTCCCCACAAGAAAGGTCTGTTTCGTGGAAGAGCTTGATACAATTTGTACGCCCGCCAAAGAATGCATCCCTGAGACTGAGAGGTTCCTTGGTATACACCTCGTGCCGGAGTACAAATTGCTGCAAGTCCTTGTCTGTGTGTTTCATTGCATTAAACATGCACTCCCACATCTCTACGACCGTGTAGCCGGCATTCTTAAACTTTTCCAAACAAGCCATGGTCGCTTCATAACGCGTCTCCATGGTCTCGTGGGGGCTATTTTTGACGGGGGTGGTCCTGTCAGGGTAACAGAGAGGGCACCCGTGCCAATAACAGCCCCAAAACTGGAAGACGGTGGTGGTATCTCCAGCTTTAACAACACCGTCTACACGTCGCCCTAACACATATTCCTCACGGCCGTTACCCGCATGAAGAATAGAGACACCACGCTGATGGGCCTCCCAGCAGAGCCATTGTACAGCGACGTGCGACTGTTGGTCTGCGCACCGATAGCCACCGTTAGGGATAATACCGATAGTATTCTCCTTAAGATGACTTCGGCGGTAAACCAACATGGCCGCTCCAGCTATCGTACACGCCTCTCTGAAAGGATCCACCTTTGCTTTCTCCATGAGCATCTCTCTAAACTTCAGGCAGGCCTTCCGTTGGATCTCTACATCTTTCACACAATACAGTTCCAACTCGCGTTTAAAATCAAAGACATAGTTATCTTTGACCAACGCGTCATACCACTTCTCAAAGTGCTCCTTTCCCTCAACTGACATCTCGCCGATACCGTAGTCCTCCTTTGGCGGCAAGGGACCCTTATACCCCGCGTTTTCTTTTTTATTGAAAAAATGGGGGAAATGTCCCTTGGCCAAAGACTCGTCCAAGCCGAAAGTTTTGGGCAATTTGGACAGCGACATCGGGAGAAAGTTCAGTGAGTCAATAAAGTGGAGCGGGCCGTAACGCATGGATATGATTTTCTCACCGTTCATTATAAGTTCTGGACTCCATTTTTTTACCTCCATCATATATTTAAAAATAAAATTTCCATCATAGGATTTAGCGTTATGGCCGAGGAGGGTGATATCCTTAAATTTTGAAGCTTTAATTTGTTCTATAAATTCAAAAAGTTGGGCCATTGTGGTATCACCCTTGAATATGCGAGTCCTATCGCCCCACAGTCGGTGCAATGGTGATCATTTGCATCTATATGAACACAGGCCTTACAACACGTTTGCACGACACATAGGTTTGGTTCGTGTAAGTACGTGCTGACCGCACCTTGAAGAAGCGTTTCTTGTCTGCATTCAAAGTCATAGAATACAAACATGAAACTACTCTTTTCCAGTGACGGCTTTGACGGGGCCTGTTTCATATAACAGAAATGACCAAAAGGACGATGGGTTTCGCATACTCTACAAAAAGTCTCATAACACCTATGTGAATAATTTGATTTTTCCAAACTGAAAAATTGCCCGCATACCTCGCAAACCTTTTTGACATCACAGACCGATCTGTGACCGCTGAAAAACCCGAGACGTTTATGGTTATCAAAACATGTCTGGTTTGTGAACCAACGACCACAGTTTTCACAAAGCACAGATCGGCCTCCGCTACAAACCGCTTTAGCGTGGCACTTTTTGCACGCGGATTCACACTTGTGTTTGTTCTTTGTGTTGAACGGTACACGACACTCGCGGCAAAAGTACACACACTTAAATGCGGCTGTCAAGGATGTTATGACGTCAAAATGGTTTTGCTTATCGTCGTGAAAATACAAATCAAGGTGCCCCTTAAAGGAATGTTCGGAGGGAGTAGGCCCCTCATATAGGACCTGTCTCCCCGACGTTCCCTGAACACTGTGATTTTGTATTCGGAAAGGTATGCTTGAAATTGTTTCAGCTCAGTGAGCCCACCACCTTTCAAAAGATTCACACGGGCATCACGGCATAGTTCCTCTGCTTTGAGTTTTTGAATATTACGACCCATTTGATTTGTCTAAAGGTGTTCACGTCCATACATCCTGGCTCTCTTTTATTGTCACATATAGCTTTGGCGACAACCAATGCACGGGCAAGACAAAGTGTGTCGTCATTTTGAATCGTAATGATCCCTTTGTTATTACGGCTATATGTGCTTGCGGGAGAGAGTTTATCACAATAACGTCCACTCCCGCGAGGCTCCTTAAAGTGGGAGAGTTTAACGTACAATGGTGCAGTACTCAAAAACAAACTATTACTCTGCAACACGCGACTTACCTTATCAAGCACTGCTCTAGCGTCTAGCTGGTCTGCTCGCCTAAATGAGACATACACATGGCTTAACGTTGAGTCAGTGCTACTCAAAAGTAAGCCTACGTGGTCATCGGCGCTAACGCCATGGTCCTGCAACCGATGGAGCAAATTAGTAATTTGTTCTTCAAGCCAGCTTAATGCGTCACGATCGCTTGCTGGAGCACCAAGATGTACGGTAATTTCTCTACCAGTATAAAAGAAACGCCTCAATTGTTTAATCCTCTCTTCGATGATGCGAAGAGGGACGCCATTTTGCAATTCCCCACTACCTGATTCACGGAGCCACTAATTCCGTGTTGAGGGGCAAAAGACGGTCCCGCTATCGCCGGCTCCATGGGCCCCATCTCCCTCGCCGCCGGGTCTCGAACCCCCTCTCCCTGGCGTAGAGGCAGGGGTGAAGATGTAACGCCAGGCGAGGGCACCGGGGCTCGAACCCCGTCTCCCTGGCGCTGGGACGGTGCGGCGGCGTTGGGTTGGAGTGGCCCCATAGCTGGCGGTGGGGGTGTTGTGTTCGTCCCTCCATTTCCGGCCTCCATTTCAACTATAATACATGTCAAAGTAAGAATTGTCACAAACATGATTGCTTTAGCTCAAACCCACAGAGGCCGCATTTGTGTGTAGGGAATGTGAAAAAAAAAACACCCTGGTGTGATTTGAACATCGAACTCATCTCTTTAATATTTTCGGTATTAATATAATATGTTAAATTTTTTCTCTAAGCATAAAACTTACAGAGTCAGCATTTGTATGAAGTGAGAGTGAAAAAAAAACACGTCTATTTTACCCTGGTAAGATTTGAAACTCAAACTCATCTCTTTAATACTTTTTGTATTATTATTATTATATCATTTTAGCAGCGGAGATTACGTCTTAAGATACTTTTCGCTTTAATTGTTTTCAACTACGAATGTGTCAATTTATTGGGAAAAAAACGCCTGAGATTATGCTCGCGTAATGAATTGATAGCTATGATACTAGATGTTGTTTCTAACGCCTGCATAATGAGTGGATAGACAGCCCGCCGCACTTAACACAACGAAAGTTAGACACCTTAAAAGGGGTAGTAAAATTTGAGTTTATAACAGCTTTCTTTAAATCGGTGAAAAATATGTTCAACCCTTTTCAAAAACATTTGTTTAGTTATCATAAGCTACTAGCTGCCTCCTATATTTGAAATATGTATCTAGAGGCAGCTGTATCCTTAACATGCATTACTTTATTTATAAAATAAGCACAACTTTTAAGATTATGTTTGGCGGTAAACAAAAGACGGTAATAAATTGACAGAGGAAATGTACAGCCCTTAACTAAAAATACATTTTACTATATTAAGCCTGCAACGTGTAAACATACATAAGAACACGTAAACATTTAGACTGGAATTAAAAAAAGTACGCCCTAAAGTGTCAGCCAGACACAAATTTAGTACAAGAAGAATAAACTCTCATTTTCATACCCTGTTTGGATTCGAACCCGTGGCACTGCATACATATAGTTTTTAAATTGGTTACTATTACACATCATAAATTAAAGTGTACGGACTTATGTTTATGCAGAGTGAAACGTGACTGTCTAAAGTGTTGATTACAATTTTCTGACTTTGTACAGGAAATGAGCCCGTGACCAGGAGACACTAAAATGATACTCGATCACATTGTAAAACGACAATTATAATTTTCTGTCTTTGAACCCGGGACCCTTTATTGAACAAAATAGTTGACTAAACCAGTATTTTCGCTTATCCCAAGAGGGAATTGAACCAAGGACTCCCCCCACTGGCTCAGTATAAATCATACAGGTAGGATTTTTAATAAACGTTTAAGTAGCAATATAGTTTTCCTTGCTCTAAACTGTAAACACACGCATTCTTTTATACACTAAACGATGTAGTACAAGCTCACTGCTAGCAATTGTTTTCGACTCTGAGGGGCGATATAACACTGCCTAGTGGCTACATGTAGAAGGTACTTACATAGCAGTCGGTCAAGGGTGTCCAAATCTGCCCAAACAGCGGGAGGCGCATTTCCCATGGCGACGAAGGGCACCTGTGGTAGGGGCGCAGGCGCGAAGATACAGGGAGAGGGCCCAGGGGCGACGTCAGTGGTGTCGTGAGTGGCACCGATTCGTAAGGGCGCCTCCGGGGGAGTCGATGTCTCTACAACTGACGGTATGCACACCCGAAGCCCTTCGTCTAAACCGTACGGATCCCAGTAGTCTGAAATTAAATAAATACAAATTAATTAGCATTTACAGGAAAAAAAAACAATACAAGACTCCAATATATATGTTTTTAGTCTGTTAATTACCCATTGACCAGTTACCATCAGCGTTGCAAATCCCGTTTTCATCAAACAGTAGCAGCTGGTCCAGGCTATTGGGATCCTCCGGTTGTAGATCCCCTCCAATCATCGGGGGCTCTTCAACTAACAAAAAAAGAAGAACACCATTGTACGCCCCAGCTGTATTAGTCAACAACAAAAAAACACCAGTTAAAATATACAGAAAAAAAACTTACCTAAATTTAGAAAATTTTCTAGCGACTCGAAACTCATTTTTTTGATGTTCGGTGGCGTCAATCATAAATTGAAATGACCAAATGTAATGAGCGGGTTCTATTTATACCCTCTTCAAAGAGCCTGCCGTCTGTAATGACCTAATACTCTAATGTGTCTCTGCGCATGCGCAACACAGATCTTTCCATAAGTCCCTTTGTAAATCCCGTTATTTCGGTAGTCGGCATCGACCCAGCGAAGTGGACGGAGGTGCCTGCTCGATGCTCTGTTCCACTGCCTTAAATATGAGTGAAGAATGACCCTGAGCACTGAACGAATGCTGGATAGCTCAGTGGTCAGAGCAATGGCGTACTAAGCCAGAGGTCCCGGGTTTGATTTCCGTGTCCAGGTGTCATATTTCAAATTTTCGTAATATGTCACTCGTGTGGTGTTAACCCTCCTAAAATACACCTTAATAGCTTTGGCTATTTATTCACATAGAGATAAATTGTTTTTGAAACCAATAAATTAGCACACTAGCCAAACACAATGTGAGATTACTCTAGTCAAATAATAGTAGAATTGTTTTATTAATGTGAGACTTGTGATTATTCAGAGCACATAGTCCTCAGTCTGTCCTAATTGTTGACAACACAACACGCAAATCATTCTCAAGACTTTATTGCTTTGGATTTTAATGTTGCAATAGCTTTGTCTGGGGGGCTGTGACAAGTGCAATTCACAAAAACACTGAAAGACAAAATTTTCTTCCATTTCTTTATTTTCATTAATGTGTTCTAATATTTTTATTTATATATTCCCCCTTAAAATCTTGCGGCACCCCCTGCACAGAATGAACAAGCTCACAGAGCAATTTGTTAAAGAAAACCTTACATTGACTTATTTATTATTTGTAAACTCTCCTAGAAACCTTACATTAACTAAACTGGCTTTCGATGCCATTTAGTGGGCCGATAAGCAAGCACGACAAACCCTGTACGGCAATTAAATAATATTAATATAATATTAAATATTAAATAATCTATAACCTTTACACATATTCCCATGTTAAATACCTAGGGGAAAAAAATCATGGCGGCTATATATATTTTGATAACATAAATAATAACTTTTACATAAGTTTATAAGTAAAATATCTAGGAAAAAAAATCACGGTGCTTATATAACTTTTAGATACATTCCCAGAAGTTTATTTTTAAATACCCGTTTCATATTCGATACTGTAAGTACCGTTACCCATCAGACACCTTCAACCTACCACAGAGGATGGGCCGTGTCTGCTAGATGCTCTGTTCAGGCAACAGCGGAGTACGCTTTGGCGCAGAATGAATAGCAAATGATGGTGCACAACTGGTTGCATGTACTGCCATGGCGCCGAATGAATAAGTTTGGTTTAGCAAACGGTGGTGCAAAATGGACGAACGAAACCTGCTTGATTATTACACCGTATAAATATGTAAGAGTAGATATCATAACTTTTCTATGTCTAAGATGAGGCTATTCCTATTAAAATTGGACTATACAGGAACACCCCCTCTGTCCACGTGGGTGAGATTTGAACCCAGATCACCAAGCTGTCCAACGAGTTTTATTCACCCTGGGTTTCCCCCACCCTCCCTCCACGCAGATGAAGGTACATTCAAGCGAGGAGTCCTTTAAGGAACACAAACTCGTTGTTCTTTTACATTATCAATAATGCATTTGAAATAAAATAAGAGTAGTTTACTCGTGGCAATATTACGGGTAATTCTTGTATATTAGAAACGGCCAGGTAGTGGATGCGTGCGAGAGAGCTGTCATAGACTTTGGGCAGTGGAGCATGGACACTTTCCTACAAATTCGTGTACATTTTATCAGCATTCTACTTTACGCATACATTTCCTATTAGTGTAAATAAATACATCCTTTTTAATAATTGGTTTCTTCTGATCCACTTTCCTACAAATTCGGGTACATTTTATCTGCATTATACTTTACGCATAAATTTCCTATTAGTGTAAATAAATACATCTTGTTCCAACCCTCCAGATCACCAAGCTGTCCAACGAGTTTTATTCACCTCTGGTTTCCCCACCCTCCCTCCACGCAGCTGTGCGAGGAGGCCTTTGTTTTAACACCTAATATGATTACAGGCATAGGTAAGGTCAGTGTTAGAGTAACTTTTCTATCTTTAAGATAAGCTTGTTATAGCATAGTTTACTTGCGTCAATATACAGTAATTCATGTATATTAAAATAGGACAGGTAGTAAGAAGTGGTTGTGCTAGATATTTGGTTTTAAAAGATACATTAGAATCTTTCACTCTCCACTACCAAATGGATGTGTGTGCGAGCTGTCATAGACTTTGGGCAGTGGAGCTTAAACACGTCAACGTTCAACCAAAGTAGTAGCGAAACTGCCTTATAACGGTAAATTATTTGTTCGCTTGGTGTGCCTGTTTTGCACGGAGCTTATTGCCTGTCAGTCACACCACAGAAGGTAAAGACCCTGGGAGGGTGGTGGGGGATCCCCTGCTCTGTGGAAATTCCAGTCCGGGGGAAGGGGTGATTCCGGCCACCAGCTCCTTGCGATGTCGAAACTGGAACTACCCGGCTCTGAGTGGGGTGGGGAGATTCAACTGCCTGAAAAGTGAAAGGCTGATTGCCACTGTTGGAGGTGAGTACGTCATAGAGCCTGCGGAGTACGCTTTGGCGCAGAATGAATAGCAAATGATGGTGCACAACTGGTTGCATGTACTGCCATGGCGCCGAATGAATAAGTTTGGTTTAGCAAACGGTGGTGCAAAATGGACTAATGTGTCTCTGCGCATACGCAACACAGACCTGTCCATAAGTCCCTTTGTAAATCCGTTATTTCGGTAGTCGGCATCGACCCAGCGAAGTGGACGGAGGTGCCTGCTCGATGCTCTGTTCCACTGCCTTAAATATGAGTGAAGAATGACCCTGAGCACGGAACGAATCCTGGATAGCTCAGTGGTCAGAGCATTGGCGTACTAAACCAAGGTCCCGGGTTTGATTTCCGTGTCCAGGTGTCATATTTCAAATTTTCGTAATATGTCACTCGTGTGGTGTTAACCCTCCTAAAATACACCTTAATAGCTTTGGCTATTTATTCACATAGAGATAAATTGTTTTTGAAACCAATAAATTAGCACACTAGCCAAACACAATGTGAGATTACTCTAGTCAAATAATAGTAGAATTGTTTTATTAATGTGAGACTTGTGATTATTCAGAGCACATAGTCCTCAGTCTGTCCTAATTGTTGACAACACAACACGCAAATCATTCTCAAGACTTTATTGCTTTGGATTTTAATGTTGCAATAGCTTTGTCTGGGGGCTGTGACAAGTGCAATTCACAAAAACACTGAAAGACAAAATTTTCTTCCATTTCTTTATTTTCATTAATGTGTTCTAATATTTTTATTTATATATTCCCCCCTTAAAATCTTGCGGCACCCCTGCACAGAATGAACAAACTCACAGCTGATCTATTATCGTAATTAGTATAGCAACCGCTTAAAACTCCGACTTCCTCCCATATTTAGTAGTATAGTCTTTTGCTATAGTAGCGCCTTAAACCATGTGGTCATTCTTTATGTTACGTGCAATGATAAGCTAAATACCCGTTTTCATATTCGTTATACAGATACAATTACCGAGGATTAGCCATTTAATTTATCTGTATTTAGTCCGCTCTTGCAGAGGGCGAGAGACTTATTAACATTGAGTCCGTTGAGGTTGTGCGGTGTTATCGCCTATTAAGGGGTATCTAACTAATCGTGCCGTTGGTAAGGCGCGCAGTAATTTGATGGTCTCTGGTTCGAACCCAATCTAGACACGCCGATCATATCAGCACACGACTTACAAACTAACTTAGCTATAGAACAGTAAATTCACCGTGCAAAACGGGCGTCGCTAAAATCTACCCTCCCTCAGTGCATCTGAAGGTACTCTCGCAAATGTTGAGTGCATTGATGTGTGGGCTTAAACTTTCATAGGGATATAGTTGCGAACATTAAATTCAATATAATTGCGAGCATTAAATTATAATTGGGCTGAAGAATAAAATGGGTGTTTTCACTTTAAACGTGGGTAGCAGCACACGACTTACAAACTATGGTTTTATTTCAAGATCTATAATATTCGGGCGGAGGAGTCTCCCTCCACATACCAACAAGTTGGATCTGTGTGAGAGAGAGCTGTTGGGCCGTCCACTTTCATGGGATGTAAAAGCGAGACTGCCGTTTAACGGAGTTTTCAGAGCTGCCTTACAGGTGTCTATTTTGAGAAACACAATGACTCCTCAAGGTGAATGGAGGTTATTGCTCGGTACGTCACCCCCCAGAAGGTAATGACCGGGGGAGGGGGAAAACCACGATGAACAACCCCGGCTCTGGGGGGAGGGGTGGGGAGGGAAAAGTGAAAGGCTGATTGCCACTGTTGGAGGTGAGTACGTCATAGAGCCAATGTTCATTATATCATTGACAGTCATAGTGAGAGGTTGGTGCCTCTTGTCTCATGCTCCCACAACGCTCTAAAACTCCCCGTTTTCGATATAAACGCTCTGACATATAGGCAGTTTTATGTATAATAGTGAAAGGCTGAGTTGGTCATCAGAAGGCAGCGAGCCCCTGCCAGAGAAGCTTGTGTCATTTACTATCGGGCATCCGGAGGAGAAAGACGTGGAGCGCGAGCCCCGGGTGGCTCTATGCTTCAGCAAATAAACTACAGCGCCCTAATTGATGAATAAAAAAACCTCTATCCTACCAATAATAACTCCAACGCCTCTATCCTACCAATTAATTAATTAATTACGTCCAGGGTTTGTTGGGGTGAGGGGCAGGAGGAAGGGGCGGGAGGTGGGGGGCGGGAGAGGTAAAAAACAAACCCCAAATATAGAACGTTTTCGATATAAACGCTCTGACATATAGACAGTTTTATGTATAAATGACTGATCCGAAACGACCCCCCAAATATAGACCGTTTTCGATATAAACGCTCTGACATATAGGCAGTTTTATGTATAAATGACTGATCTGAAACGACCCCCCCACTACTTTTGGAGTTTTGTTTCAAGTTTTAACCCCAAAACTTTACTTTCTTCTCTTTAGAGGATGTTTATTGTTATTATTATTATTATTATTATTATTAATTAGCACCACCCGTTCGGATTATACGCACTTACGCTAATGTGTAATGGTAGGGTGATTGTGAGATGAAATGGAGGACCTACAGTTTAACGTGCGGTCCGAACCACTGTGGAGGCCTGGTATTACACACATTCACAAATTGTGATTAATATACGTCTTGTCAGAGGTGAAGGAAGGGTTTGGCAATAAGATGAATCTGTGCCGGGATCGAGGATTGAACCCTCGACCCCCAGCACGGAAATCTCAAACTAGTTTACTTATTGAAACTTGGTAATTTGTTTGACACTATCACAAATATATCAACAACAACAAAAACTATTCACACATGGGCTAAATATATAAAATAATATAAATTAATACTACTTAAAATGTATTGCATTTTTAGAGTAAAAAACAAACCAGTTTGGGACTTCAGTTGCAACAAACCCTCATGGAACTGCGAGGGGTGCTAGCGGGTCGTTTAGCGGTGGAGGTAATAGCTTCAAGAGACACACACACAGCAACCGGCCGGTAGACTCAAATTGAAAATCAACTATATTCTGTTTTTAAAAATATAAACATTGATGTGCTGTTTAAAAAAACTTCAAGTGAAACGGTATTAAAATATGGAGGGGGTGATATAATAATTGTAGACATGTTTTCTTAAGTTTATTTTTAATTAATATATATAGTTTTTTTTAAAATATGACCCTTATTCAAATGATTTTTTTTAATTCTAAAATATTTAGGAAATAGCCAAAGAGGGAATATTTTTAAAAATAGAGACTTCAAATTTTTGAAAAAGTATTTTGGGCGTAATAATGGAAAAAAAATCATAAATATTATTTTAAAACGTTGAAGTTCAATAATATATATCTTTTTAATAATTGGATTTACAGAAACCAAATAAATTTTGTTGGAACAAACAACCTTTATTTTAATAGGAAAATAATGTAACAAAGCTATTAAATAATAACTACCATCAGATTTAAGGACGTTAGTAGTACATTTTTTTTTTTAGATATTTGGTGCGAGTTCCCCCTTAAGCTACCAGAATGAGCCTCTAGCACGTGTTGATTAGAATAACCTCGATGCTTTCCCTAGAAGAGTACACGCTAGCCGTTCCGTCTTATGGCGGTGCTAATATCCAAACAAACAAGAAAGAAAAAAGAAGTTTGGCCGCCATTTTGAAGGTGTACTGGCTTTTGCTTTGTTTACTTCAAAGCTTAACTTTATGATAATATTGGTCTGCAACTTAATTTTATTTATGTGTTATTTTATATTTATTTTTAAATTTTTTATGAGCTATTTTTCTTTGATGCCTCATCAAATTCTAACAAGTTTTCTAAATATTTCATAACAAATTATGCTACTGTGTGAATAATGAGTTGACCAAAATAATATAATAAATTTTTAGATTTAATTAATAAGCAAAAATATATTTAGCACCACATTTTACCACCTGTTAAGGTTTTTACACACATGTGCTAATTAGGGTAATGAGTTAGGGATGAAAAAAAATGAATTGAGTAAGTGTACCCGCATTTGCGTGGAGAGAGTGGAAAACCACCCTCTGTACACCCAACTAGGATTCTAACCCAACCCAAATCTTCCTGTCATCGACATTCTAGTTTATAGCGAGAGTGATGCCTGAGACCATGCGGCCACCGAAGCAGATATTTTTTTATAATATTTCAAGTGTGCTTATTTTTAATAATTTTTAATAAAAATAAAAGCTATCAATGTTATTAAAAATTATATAAGAATATCATTTTATCATAAAAAATTATATAATATATATACAATCATATAAAATATTTATTATATAAATATATATTATATATACATAATATAAGTAAATATATGTTATACACATAAAATAGGTAATATAAATTGTCACTTTATATTGCCTAAACTTTAGTTTTTAAGGTTTCTTTAATTTGAATTCCCGCCAATGCTTACGATATTTATCAGAGATTACTAAGAGTTGTACAATTTTACAAAACTTTCCTCTTATTTTTGTGAAGTTAAAGCTATTCTGATTTCATAAATGGTTGATTTATAATTTTATTTAATAGTACAAATGGACTTTATTAATTTTTTAAATTACATTTTCTCCATAAGAATACATTGTAGACTCTGACGTCATACCCCCACAATGGCATACTGCGATTACTCATTATATCTAGGTTATTCTAGTGTTGATATGATTGTTTTCTTTGATATTAATTTCCTAAGCGCGCGATTCAAGCATTATAATTCTATATGTAAAAAAAAGAAGCTGATTTTGTGTTATTTTTAAATTTAACATATTTTACTGCTTGCTTCCTGGTCATCTCATCTCACTTTTATTTTTCAAATTATTAATATATTTTTTCCAAACAAACATTTCTTTGAAGTGGATTCTTCTTTGTTTTGGAAGATATATTCTTGGAAAATTCGAACGTTTTCAAATGACGGGAGACGGAAGTGACCCGGCGGATTCAAACGGAGATAGAAGGGCTCTGCATCTATCCTCTTGAGATATAATTGTGTAATTCTAGTCCGCGGTAATATAAATTGGACAGATTACGAGTGAGGATTATGCTTCACACCAGGGAAATGGGGTTTAAATAGTAACTTGAGGTGCTAGGAATCCACAGGAGTGAAGGTGGTAGTTCCTCATTCCTATTTCATAAAATTACTCCAAACAAAATCTCACCAGAATATTTTCCAGGTATTTTTCAAAAAGTAATATTTTTCTGTAACATCAAATTTATCTAAACTACATCTACAGGAATCAACAACGATCGTTGAGCCAACATACATTAAATGTAAGCCACAGGAACAGATCAACTAACTAAAACTACAGGAATCAACAGCGATCGTTGAGCCAATATACATTAAATGTAAAGCCACAGGAACAGATCTAACTAAACTAAATCTACAGGAATCAACAACGATCGTTTTAGCCAATATACATTAAATGTAAGCCCCAGGAAACAGATCTTACTAAATCTACAGGAATCAACAGCGATCGTTGAGCCCAATATACATTAAATGCAAGCCACAGGAACAGATCTAACTAACTAAATCTACAGGAATCAACAACGATCATTTTAGCCAACATACATTAAATGTAAGCCACAGGAACAGATCTTACTAAATCTACAGGAATCAACAACGATCGTTGAGCCAATATACATTAAATGCAAACCACAGGAACAGATCTAAATAACTAACTAAAACTACACGATTCAACAGCGATTCTTGAGCCAATATACATTAAATGTAAGCCACAGAAACATTTTTTCAACTTTTTTTTTTTGTGTGGGTGGCATTTGTCCTTTATGGAACATATATAGATTATGTATTTTTCTGATATTTAAAACATATTGTGCAATATTAACGTTTATTTATAGCTTCTAATTGTCTGAATTATAAACATAATTTATGTTATTATTGTAACATTACGTGGTATAATGTTACAACTAGGACCCCCGCCCCATACTGACGTGATTAGAGATTTGTAACATTACGTGGTATAATGTTACAACTGGACAACAAGCATACTACCCGCTCCAATAAATTCCAACTCAATTAGGATCCCTACAATGTATTTTTCTCTGTCGTAGTTCTTGTAGGCTAAGAGACATAATAGAAACAATGCTGGACAATATATTTATTACAAACTCCAATTCTAAGTATTAATTTGTTCGTGTACTTACAATACTAATCATGCTCACAATAGAATCCTGCAAGGATGGCGGCACCTGGACTCCTAGATTGGCGAGTGGGTCAAGGGAGATCCAGTGGGTCAACAAAGCGACTCGGCACTCCGACTGTTACTAGCGTTGAAATGAACCGAGAACTATCAACATCAACTAGAAGACAATTATGTATCCGACCCCTGACGGAGACTAGAGAACCTCCTTCAAAACATCGGGTGATTGGAGATATTCACGGATATTCCGATGGAGCAAGCGGAATCAACAATGGTGTACGTGACTGTTTGAAGGCATCGTTGACGTCATCATATGCGCGTTTGGTGTACTCCCCCTTCTTTCTAAAGAACAACGAAACCCTATATTATGGCTGTGCAAGCTATGCCTTATTGGCTATCCTTCGATCAAGGGGATCGCGACAGACACATTGTCATGGATCGGGAAACAATGGCGGAAAAAAAACTTGTAAAAATGTATCAAATCGTCGCTTAGTCGGGTGGAGTTATGAACTCTAAATTATTTAAAAACTTTAAACTTTTTGCTTATAATCTCAGTTTCAAAATCTTACGTATTTATTTTTTGGATGGGCAAACAATGTCTAAATATTCTATCTTAGATAGGTCGCCCCCTGGGGCCCCTGTAACTTTTGCTATTATTTTCTATCTCGTAAATATCCTCAGTTTTGTGGCTGATTAGAAGTTTGACTTTTTAAATATTTATTGTTTGGTAATCTTTTAGAGTAAATTTTTTATCGAAGTAATTTTCATTTTAAAAATTTGGTTTAAATTTAAAAATTTAACGTGTTTGTAACTTTTTATTGGAATTTAAATTAGGATGACTTTAATCTTTTGTACTTTAGTTCTGTTTAAACCAGCTAAAGTTTTTTTTAATTGATGGAAACTGTTAGTTAAATATTCTAGTCAGATCTGATAGTCCGTGTGAGTTTTGGCCCTTATTTTTGTAGTCAACCTCCCCGTTGTGTAAACTCTGTTGTGTTAGTCTTTAAAAATAAATCTTTATTTTTATGATATCGTTTTCTGTGAATTCGAAATCTTTGGAACTATTCAAGGTGCCCCATTAGGCCCTTTTTATTTTGTATCGCATTTAAAAAAATATTCGATTTGTTTTTGTCCCCTTTTTTAGACGGGGACTATCAATTTTATGAGGGGATTTCTGTTTCCTTTGTTTAAGTTTTGCGCAACTTTTAATGATATAAAGTTGTTGGTTTCGAGCTAATTTCCCAACTGTACTCATAATGACATAATGAGCCAATTTTTGTTATCTGCGCTTGGTCATTTAATTGAATAAACTGCTCAAATTTTTTTTGAATCTATATTTTTTTATAATTTCCATTTTTGTATGTTAAGTTCATCCTCTCCCTTTTAAACCTCTTTTTTGGCCGGGGGGTCAGGACTCAGAGGGGGGTGTACATTTTTGTTAAAGGAAATGGGGCGGATTTATTTAAACCCAATTTCAACCATATAAATTATTTATGTTAATTTAAAAATAATTTGTTCTTGTCAAGTGAAATATTACCATAGATTTTATTTTTTTTGTTTCCTGTAAACCCTTTATGATTGTTTAGTCCTTTTAGTGTAAGTCGAGCTTCACAGGAGGGGTAAATTGAAATTTCAACTGAAAAAATATAAGACAATCAAGTGAAACTTTTTTTTTAAATTTCTTTTTTAAATGTTTGCCCTCACACATGTTGTTCAAGGTAACTTTTTTATTTGTTTTAGTTTGAAGTTTTTTGTTTGTTTTTGTTTTTTTTTGTTGAGATCCATAACTAAGTGTGGAACAATTAATTAATGGTCAAAGGGATGTTAAAGGGATAAAGGTTGTAATATACCCCCCCCCCCCAACCCCAGTAGTCCTGAGAGTCTGCGTGCAAATGAGCTAGCCCATTTTAGAGCCGGATATGTTAGATATGAAAGAAAGAATTTAAGTTATCTATATTATATATTTTTTTCATAAATTAATATTTTTTTTACCCCCCTCCCCCATAGTTGGGAATTTTTTTCAGCCATTTATTTCTTTTCACTAAAACTATCACGACATCAAATTTTTTTTGACACTGGGCTCCCATATTATTTGCTAAACATGGTGACACGAATGTAAATTTGAAAATTTCTTGGGAAAAGTTTTCTATATTTCAAAATGTATCCCTACATATGATTTGACAAGCAAAATTTTGGAAAACAAGAGAGTTTTATAATAATAAAAAATACCATTTTATTTTTTTTGTCTAAAATAAAAATATAAAAAAATTTAATTTTTTTTTACTTTTTTATTTGTGAATTAAATTAAACATTGAAAGGAGGATAGAAGGGCCCAAGGCCTCACAAATTACAAGGAAACTGTAGCCTCAAAGTTCACATTTTAAAACAGACTTAAAACACATTTTTTTGTATTTTGAGGTAGAACAAGTCCCCTTCTTCGCAGAAGAGAGTAAACCACAGATTGGACTATTCACGTTTTGGGTGTGTAAGGGTCTTAACTTGAAATTAATGTTTTGATAGGGGGAAGATTTTAGATTTAAATTTTATGCCAAAAAAAACTTTTTAGCAACTTTAGGGGGTTAGTTACTATCACCCCTGACTTGTCTAGGGGGTGTAGAAAGAACTTCTTCTGCATACACTAAAATTTGGGCTATTTTTCATCATCGTCGTCACCTAGTTGATATTAGGTGGGTGAATGTTTATCGCCCCCACTTCATCTCTCTGTCCCAATTTTATCTAATGAAAATTTTTCACCCGTATCCCATGCTTACCCCCACAAAACTTTTTATGTATCCCCAGATACTGGGGTCACTCATAACATTTAAAAAAACCGTTAATAACGGGGTAACGGGGTGATTGCAAATTTGTTTCCGTGCCTTTTTTTCCCAAGTAAGTTTCCATTTGAGTCGTAAAGATCAGGCATTTTCATTAAAACCTAATTTCCCGGAAAATTTTTACGTCGGACTATTTGGATAAAGAAAACGAGCGTTTAATTACCGACTATCTTGGCTAGAGAGTGGTAGGAACGATTTAAATTTTTGGTTTTTAAAAATTTTGGGATATTCCCCCAAAAAAAATCAATTTCGAAACAAACAAAAGGGAACCTTTAAACCAGGGCTTGTTATACCTTAATATTTATCCTTCTGAGGAAAAATCGAAATGCTTTTTTTTACACGTTACATTGGCACTGAATACATTATACAGGGGGAATTGATAGAGGAGTATAAAGGACATCTTCGCCCTTTTATTTCCCCAAAAAACCCCGGCGCCCCCTATTTAAATAAGAACGCGTTTTGCATTTATTTTAAAAATGAAGGCAAAAAAAACTTTTTTTGGAAGATGAAATATTACATATCAATTGAAAAATTGAAATAATTTTCAAGGTTTAGGTTATTTAATGAAATAAAATAATAAAAAGTCACTAAAAAATTTTCCGGTATTATTTTTTATTATTCTTACCTGCATATTTTCTGAAGTTGTGCAGGGAGCAAACATATCTTGAGGGGATTCACGAGAAAACTTTTAATTCCTTAAATTCCAAATTTGGGCTTTACACTTCATCGGCACCGAAACCAGATCTTTAGAATTAAACTTTCCAAAATTTCTTTTCTGCCAGGGGTTTTTAAATTTTCTTTTAAATTTTCCCTCTGGTTGCTTTTTTAAAAATTTGTTTTATCAATGTTCAGTAGCTGTCTATGCCTAATTATTTTGTCTTTGTTGATATTTTTTAAAGACCGTCTCACAACACAGGCAGTTTATCTGAAATTTAAAAATAAAACTTAATAAATTTTAAAAACTTCCGGTTATCATATTTTTTGATGAGTCTGTTTATATTGTTGAGCTATTATAAACGCAATGTCTGTTTTTTTCCATTATTTAAAAATATGGCAAATTACAAGTTTTTTAACTTGTGACTGTAGTTCTTTTTTTTTACCAAAACTGAAGTATTGCAATAACCCTCAGATATCAATATTTTTGTCACTATTAAAATATTTGGTTTTCATCGAACCCGCTCATAAAAAATCACCGACATTCATTTAAATTTTTCAACCCAAAAAATTTTACAATATTTATTTATTTAATATTATATATATTTTATACGTCTGAGGGGCCCCTTTAGACATATGATTAATACCAGTAGCTCAAATTGCATCAAAAATTTTGTAAAAACACTGTGTATTATATACACCCGGCTATAAAACAGTACTGGTCGGTCGGATAGCCCACTACGTCAACCTGTCCTGTGCTTTTTACGTTTTTCCGCCCTCTCCCGCCCCACTGCCCAACCCCCCGACATTTCTTTCCCCTCCCCTGCCCCCCCTAACAAAAACCCTGGGCATTTTTTGGTTTCTTGCTGATTAGTTATGTTATTTTAAATTTTTGTTAATTGGTAGGGTAGAGGTTTTTTGTAGGTTTTTATTTATTGCAGGTTTTGGCGGGCATGTTGGTTGGGTTTAAATTTAAATTTAAATTTAAGGATAAAGTGTCGGGGTTTTAGGGCCCTTGTAGTTTTTTATGGGATACGTCCTTGACGTTGGGGCAGGGGGGCCCTGGCACGAGCTGCGCTACGGCGGGCCCCCGGGCCCAGAATGAACAAACGGCTCTCCTCCCTTCCCGGAAAAAGCAGCATGAACCTTGCGCTATGGTGGTTGGTGGTAGAATTGGTAATTGGTTTCCCCAGACCCCCCTCTCTTTCGCCACCTGACGCCACCCGGGGGGGGGAAAAATGACCCCAAAAACCTTGGGGTTTTCCCCAAAGAGGAACATGCGTTTTAGGGTTTCCCCCCTGGCGCCCGGTTGGTGTTTTTTGACAAGAAAAGTTGAAAAAGAATAGATTTTGGGCCCGGGGAGTGGGTTTTCCCTGGCGCCAGGGTTTGGCCCGGTTTTGGGCAAGACAAAAATTTAGCAAGATAGATTTTGAGGTCAAATTTACCGGGCAACGGGGTTTCCCTGGGGGGCAGGTTGGGCGGGCAGACAAGACAAGTTTAGAAAAGATTAGATATTGACCCTGGGGATCGGGGTTTTTGGGGAGAAAACAAAATGGGACAAGAATAGATCGTGAAACCCCGCAACCTGGGTTTTTCTATGAAGTAATTTAATTTCGTGGTATGTCGAAACCCCTAATTATGACAATCAGGGGGCCCCGGTCAAAAATTCGGGCACTACCCCCGCACAAGTCTACTAAAATTTTGGGTTTTTTGGGAGCATTGTCGAAATCCCTGGTTTTTAGAATGTCCTCCAAACCCCAGCTCTCGGGAAATGGAACAAACCCGAGTTTTCCTATGCGTATCATTGCGTGTCAAAGTCGAACTCTATTGACCCCCCTTTCACAATCGGGGCCATGGGGAAAACGCAGTTTGGTGCTCTATCCCCGGCACAAAAGTCTACTAAATTGTTTGTTTGGTATCGTCTTTCACAATGCCCGGGATGCGTGTATCCGCACGGACGGGGGAGTAAGGTAGAATTGTTCCGGGTTTATTTTGTGTGAGGGGTGTTTTAAAACCACCTCCCCCCAAAGGGATTTTAATCCACTCCTCAACGCCTTTAAAGTAAAACCCGACCGCCCCGATACTTAAACAAAAAAAATAAATTATCTTTTTTTTTTTATACGGAAACTTTAATTTATGCCCGTAAAATATATCAACAAGAATGATGGCGCCGGGGTTGGGGGGAAACCCAAGTCAGGTCAGAATATATCGTGACATCGACCCCTTGGGGTTTTTCCCAATGCCCGTGACATCGCGTGTTAGTCGCAAACGCTGGCCCAGGTGTCGGCACAAAAAAACAAGTTGGGGACAAGTTTTAGAATTGGGGTTTCATCAAGGGGGCGCCATTGGGGGGAGCAAGACAAATTCGAGCTAAGAATGGGACCTTTGTGACTTTCCAACGAGGGGGGGGGTGGCTAAAAAAGGGGGCCCGCCCCTTGGTTGTCTATTTAAAAAAACGTTTGTAGAGCGGGCCAAGATGGACAATTTTACAGCAGTTTGGTTAAAATCGTCAAAGCCATGCAGCCCGAAAATTTTTTGTTTCTAGCCGTTGATCAAAAGTATTGGGTGAAAAATTTAAAAGCCGTAAAATACAAGTTCGGGAAAAACGCTAATAGCCTATTGGGGGGAAGCGAGTTTTGTTATTTTTACCTGTCGTTTTTGGTTCTCTAACAGATGAAAAAGGTGTGGGGACTTAATAAAGAAAAACTGGTATTTACCTTGCCGAGAAAAACCCCGGGTTCCCAACCATTTGAATTTTTGTTTGCATTTAGAGACACAGCAGTTAAAAAAAAAAGGGCAGGGGCATAGGGGGGAACTCTAAGAACGTTTAGCTCTCAGGTCCCGCTCCCCCGGCTTCGACCGGCTATTTTATTTAATTTTTGGGGGCATACGATGGGGGGGCTGCTTAGACGGAGAGAATGTTCACAGTGTGGCAGGGAGTGTTAGACAAAAATTTAAAAAAGTAGAGGGACGGGGCTACTTTAGAGTTTTGTGGACTCTACCTGTCCATGTTAAGAGCGAGGGCCCTTTATCCCCTTTCGAGAGAATCGTGGAAACAATAGTGTGATGGAACGTGCGCCGGTTTTTCAATTCCGCAATGGGGAAAGTGGAGCTGTGTTACCCCCACCTCACTGCCGCCCTTTCCCAGCTCCACACCACCCGTCACGTAATTCAGCCGCCGCCGCCCCGAGAGACAGGCCCCTACACCCGACCAGAGTCCCCAAGGGGTACCCAAACCCAGAGACCCACCACCGAGCGCTACCCCCCCAGACGTCATAGGCTTCTCGTATCAAGTCGTCTGTTTTACAGCCGTAGAGTCACTTTCGTGCCCACCGTCCGGGGGGGCTACCTACCAGGCGTCAGATTTACCGGGGGTATCAGTCAGTCGCTGTTTACCAGTCGGCTTTTTTCCAGTCGCAGAGTCAACTGAGCGCCACCACCCACCGGAGGTAAAGTCCGAAGAACCCGTATCTCGAGGATTTAAAAATTTACGAAATTTTTTCCCAAAATTTTTAAAATTATAGTTGAAAGCCCGCGAAAATACCCTACTCAGCCTGTCAATTTCGGTTTAAAGTTTCCCCAAAGTTTAAACTATTATTTGGGTTGTAAGCGCTTTAATCTAAGACGCTGTAATATATCTCGGAGTACAAAGTGTGATGTTTTAAAAGTTTATTTAATAAAATAACGGGGCTAGCTGCATCATCGGGGTTAGCGGGACTTTTAAAAAACGTTAGTTGTGAGTAAAGCGAGTGTTTTTTCTTCTGCTGCAAACTCAATTAACATTATTCGTTTAAATGGGGCGGATTCCCCACCTAAGCTCTCCAATCTTATTCGGCACAAAAGCGCTCACCCGGTACTGTTTGGGCGAGGAGGTATTTTTCAGGGGGTTAGACCTAGGGGAAAACAACCGTGTCCAATGCTTAAGAAATTTAGAAAAACAAAACGTTGTGCTTTTCGGAAGAGACGGAACCTAATTTTTGTGCTTTGGGTTTTTTGGAAGGTAGATTGCCAGTTTTAAAACTGTGAGATTTGTCAAATTTTACGCTCTGGGGCCCCCTCAAATGTCTTCAATTATTTTTGGGAAAAAGCTCCTCATTTTCTAATGGTAGGCATCTTTTATATGTATGATCAAAAACCTAAAAAAAATATTGCTGCTTGTTGTTGTTTTAAAATTTAAAGAATTGCTTTTGGCAATTAAAATTAAAACTTTGCAATAAATGTCGTTATTTTTTTTTTAAAACCTCGGGTTTTTTTTTCCAAAAGAAAATTTAAAAGGGTTTTAATTTTTCCCTCTAATCCATATATATATTTAAGAGTTATCTTTACCCTTTTTGTGAACAACCTACACGTACTAGATACATATGTAACCAAGTTTCCCGGGGTTCCCCCAATTTCCCGTTCTAGGTGTAATTTTTTTTTCATAATTGATATTTTATTAAAATGGTGAAAGGGGAAAATGCACATATAAAGGAAGGCGCAGCTTTCATCACGGCCCTTAGCAAGAATGCCCCCCTGCGCCAAGTGTTCCAGAAAGAATATAAACTCTTTTCTCTCTCTGGAAGGGAGAAAAGTATTTGTCTGTTTAAACCCATTGCGTTTATCAAGTCAAGACGTTAAGGAATACATGGGCCCCGAGGCGTTAGCAAATTCTGTCTTCCCCCCAGAGTCAAGTGTCCAGGCCCTTTGATTCCCTGTATGACTGAAAATGTTGGGGTTTTTGAGGGGGTAATGGGTTTTTAGTACACCTGAAGCAAGAACGGTCTTTCACATGTCAGGGGGTTCCCAACCCTTTATTACCCCCATGTCGCGGGGGGTGTTTGACGAGGGGGGAAAGTCGAGTTTGTTCCTGTTGCTCGCCAGGGGCGGGCCCGTTGCGGTGGTGGGGAGGGACCAAAAAAGAAATATGCTCTCTGGATTGGTTTAAACTTTTGTGGGGTAAACCCCTCTGTTGGGGATCCTTAATCTGTTAAAAAATAATAAAATACTTTTTTTTTCTGTATTTGTTTCACAAAATTTAAAGGGTTTTTTTCAGACCTAACTACCGCTTACTCGCTTTAAAGAAAAGAAGTGTGAAAAAAAGTCCCGCTTCATTTATTTATACAAGTAATTGTAGATAATAATATTATATTTTTTTAACTTACTTTTAAATTAATTCGAAAAAGGGTTCTTTTTTTTTACGGGGGGGAAAAAAGCGATAGCTATTTTTAAAATAAAAAAACAGTAAGAAATTTTTGGATTTATTCACTTTTTAATTATTTTCATTAAGTATAAATTTTTAAATTTTTGGGCAAAGAAAAATTAACCCGCATATTGGCAAATTTTTTTGGGCAAAGAGGTAATGGAGCAGGGCCCGGTCCTCCCACAAATTTAAACTAAGGAAAAAAAACAGACAATTTTAAAAATTTTAAAATTTTTTAAATAAAACCCTTTTTAATTTTTGTCCTATAACGAAATAGACCAACATTTGATTCAAGCATAAAATTATTTTTTTTTTTTTAGGACGTAGAAAATTTTAAACCCCTTTGAAAAATACACGACAATTTAAAATTTTAAAAAATCAATTTATTTTTAAGCCATGTAACAGAAGAAAATTTAAAATTTACTTTGTGTGGTTTGTTTTTTAAATTTTATGATTAGATTAAAAAATGTTTAGCTTTTAAAACAGTAGAAAAAATTTAAACCCCTAGAAATACACAGCGAATTTAAATTTAAAATCAAACACTTTTAAGCTATTTTAACAGAAGAGAATTGAAATACCTTGAGTGGATTTATGGGCGAATTTTCCATCTTTTATTAATTTAGTTTGTTCTGAAAAAGGGGCGGTTTCCACTTGAAGAAGAAAAAGAAGGGGCAGAGGGTTGGTTTTTTTTTAAAATCATCCCCCTAATTTTTTTTTATACATATACAAGATATCATGTTTAAAATGACGGGTCTTTTATCAAATTGATTAATTCCAAACCCCGTACTTATCCCAAATGGCAAGGGGGATTCTCTACTAAATCCCAAAATCGCGTAATAAAGGTCTCTCTGTCGTTATCAATTAATTTCCCACTCACTACCGATCGTGACTCCCTTCTAAAGAATTCTTAAAGGAGATTTTTTAAAAAGTATTCTAATATTAGTTTAAAAAAAGGGAATAAGTTCTATTTTAAGTTTTAGATTCATTTTTTTTTTTTCGTTTTTATTTGGGAATATACTCTATTGTTTTTTGGGACGGGTACTGGCGTCGAACCCTTCTTCTGTTTGGGAAAATCACTCTTTTTTGATGACGACGGAAGAACGGGTCTACTCCAACGGGTCGGAAGTGATGTAGTCTTCCTTTGTTGGTTCACGCTTACTTTTCACCGGGAGCAGCGGTAGCGGCCCCGGATTTTCTTCCCCTTGAAAAAAATCTGCATCACTTCTTTACATAGAGTGCTGCGCATATTTCTCCTTCTGAGAAATGATTTCCCACTCTTCCATCCATTTCATATTTTGATTATCCCACGGCACACAACGTCACAACAATATGTTAACCTTAACACTTTTCTTACGATTTAAAAAAACATGTCATTTGACAAAATGATTGATCTGACTAATATTCAGATCCTCGGTAGACGGTCGCTAGGCCGAGCATTCTATTCGGATTTTTAATTTTTTTCTTCAAATACTTATCACCGTCACTATACTCGAATAAAAAACCCACATCATACGGTTCTGTTTTAAAATTTTTTATATCAGACGAACACTTAATGCCACGCGGATTACTCACAAAACTGAACACGGAAAATAATTTGCCCCCGAGTTTGATGTTTCCGTTTAAAGTTCCTGCACGGTATGTTGTACACCAGTCTTCATTGACCGTGCCATGAGAGACTGTGGTATTTTACACATCCATGGTCTTAAAACAAAAAAATTTATGGCGGGGGATGACAATGTTTTTTAATGACCTTGATAACATAATGCCGCATTCCGGTTATCTTAAATGTACTGGCAGCTTGTCATAACTACGGTTACGGGGGCGCGGGGCCCACAGCGGACAACCCCTTAGCCTGGGGCCCTTCGGTATGCAATAGCGCATAAATGGGCTAAGGGGCGTTGCCCCTGGGGCCCCCTGCCTCCCCGTAACCGTAGGTTATGCAACTGCCAGTAAAATTAAGATTTCAAGGTCAGCATTTTAAAAATAGAAAAAAAAAATTAATAACTAGTATGCATCTTCGTGGCACAGGTTTTGGCCAGGTTTAAATTAGCAGAAATTTCTTACCATTAGATGAGAAAAGATTATATAGCATATTTTCATGATGTTGCTTTGCGTAGCCGAAAGTGAAGGTGATATTCGTAAGCTATAGACAGGCTATAGATATATTTTGATGACTTTGTTCAAGTTATAATTATCATAGTATTATTGGTGCGGTGGTTTAAGTTTTAAAAAATTTAAATTAAAATTGACTGGTATTTTGTATCCACTATGCCCACTCCTAAAGATCGGGCCGCTATACTAAAAAAAACGGCACGGGCCCGCAAGAGAAAACAAGTTCAGCGTCCTTCTATACCACACCAAATCTCCCCAGGAAGAAGATTCTTTGAGATATTGGTAATTTAGAACAAATTACGAAGCTATACGTAAAGCGCTGCCGGTGGATCATCAATACTACTACCCCTGGGCCCCAACCCGGGAAATTCATTTATCAAACGAAAGAATATACCGGACAACGTATTCGCCTTCCAAAGA